>CAUYON010054805.1:0-56012 GCA_963573935.1 Arctocebus calabarensis
AAATCTTTGGTCATTTTGTCTTTGAATTTGTTGAATTCCTGAGACATCTTTTGGATTGCTGCTTGAAATTCTAATTCCATCTTTTCCTCCATTCCACTGATCTTATTTGCTATCCAGACTCTGAATTCGATTTCTGACATCCCAGCCATTTGCTTATGCAAGGGATCTTTTGCTATATCTACCTTGTTGTTCCTTGGAGGAGTTGATCTACTCTAATTATTTATATTGCCAGAGTTTTTCTGTTTATTCTGCCTCATGATTATTTTCCACTGTTGCCTATGACCGTCCTCAGAGTTGGGGAGGTGTCTCTCCCAGATCAGACCCTGGCAGGATCACTTAGTTATTACTGGATCTTTGTAGGGAGTGACCCTGTGTGGCTCCTCTGGGACTGCCCCACCCAGGGAGTTCTGGCTGCAGGAGCAGCTCTGGAGTATGGCACGCCTGGATCAAGCAGCAGGGCATGGGATGGGGCACCTGGTAGCCTTTGCAAAGGGAGCCCATGCCTCCAGCAGTCTCTGGCTGGGAGGAGGGCTCCAGAGGGAGGGCATGGGTGGTGCAGCCGCCTAGGTTCCTGGCCAGACTGGCGGCTGGTGCAGAGGCAGAGAGGGTCAGGGAGGAGGTGGGTTGTGGGCTCCCAGAGTTCCTGGCCCGGGCAGGCAGGCGGAGGCCTGGCAGGTTCCTGGCAGAGCCCCTGGCTGGTGTGAGCAGCAGGCGAAGGCCCAGCGCGGGGGTCCCAGCGGGGTCCCTGGCCATAGCAGGCCAGGTGGTGAGCCAAGGCCCGGCAGAGTCCCTGGCTGCTGCAAGAAGAGGGCCAAGTCCCTGAGGGCCTGGAACAGAGCCATGCAGGGGTCCTGGTGGGCTGCAGGCTGAGGCCGGGCAGGGCACAGATCACCCTGGGAGGGAGTCCCATTGGACTTCCTGGCTGCTGCTGGCAGTGGGTCAAGGACCGCAGGGGTGCCAATGGGGGTTACACAGGGGTCCCAGTGGTGTGGAGTTCCTGGCAGCTGTGGGCAGCGGGTCTGGGGCACGGATCAGAGCCAGACGAGGGTCCTGGTGAGTGGCAGGCGAATGCCAGATGGCCCCCGGAGGGAGTCCCAGTGGACTTCCTGGCTGCTACTGGCAGCAGGTCAAGGCCAGGTGAGGTGCCAATCGGGGCTAGGCTGGGGTCCTGGTGGAGTGGAGATCCTGGCTGCTGTGGGCAGCGGGCCTGGGGCATGGATGGGAGCCGGGCAGGGGTCTCGGTGGGCAGCGGGTGGGGCACGGATCGGCACCACGGGGGAGTCTCTGCAGACTTCCTGGCTGCTGCTGGTGGTGGGCTAAGGCCTGGCAGGGTGCAAATCGGGGGGCGTGGAAGTCCCCGCGGAGTTCCTGGCCACTGGTGGTGCAGGCCAAGGCTCGGCGGGGGTCCTGGTGGAGTTCTTGGCAGCTTCAGGTGGCAGGCTGAGACCCAGTGGGGCATGGATTGGAGCCATGCGGGGGTCCTGGCTGTGTCCCTGGTCTGGGGGCTAGCTGGGGCTCGGTAGGGCCCCAAGTCTCTTACCTGGCAGGCCGCCTGATCCTACTGATAGGGAGAGTGGGCACTGCTCAAGTCCTCCTCCCTCCGTTTCAGCAGAGGTCAGGCTTCTGGTGCATCAGGAAAAGGGGGATGGGTGTCCTGAAAGTTCAGAATGGTGCAAAACTTTAGTTCAGTTTTTCTGCCTGAAGCTTGGTTTCTGGATGTTGCAGCTTGCCTTAGAGATGACCTGCAGCTATCACTTCTCTCTCTTGGCTGGGCTCCTAGTCTTCAGCTCAATTGGGCAGTTTCTGAAGGTTATCTTTCCTTTTGGACAGGAGCCTGTGTCGGAAGCTGCTTCCAGTTAGTCTTCTTGCTCCTCCCCAATCCGTGGTTTTGTTCTTTGTTACTCTGTGCAGTTTGGTAAGGAGCTTTAGAGGTGCCCAGAGCTGTTCTAGCAGGTGAACACAAGGAAGGCAGAGACCTCCTTCTACCGTATTCATTTTCATGGGGTTCACAAGCTACGAGAACACTTACCTCATTCAAGCCTCAGAATTTCTAACTCTGATTAGTACAACTCCCAAATAACTCTTTCTTTTACTATAATTTAATCAAGATTTTTCTCTGCTGCCAATTGGCAATTTGCTCATTTCTTAGACTCCTGTACGGATCCTAATTTTCCTTCCTCCAGTGTCTGGAACATCCTTTATAGTTCTTAATATGGGCCTCTCCTTACCATTCCCATCCCATCGCTCTTCATACAGGTTGCTCTATTCTTTGCTTCAACTATTTTGGACAATTTGCAATCCTTGAGCACGCAACGCAAACTCTGGAATTGAGATGCCGTTATACCTTCTTGCCCTCCCAGGAGTTCCTGTGAATCCTTCAGAACTCAGAGTACATGCCAGCTCTCCCTGGATGTCTTCCCTGGCTTTTTCAGCACGAGTCATGAGCCGTTCTCTCTGCCAACTTATAATCTTATGCCTGTTATTTCACTTACCATGAATCTATTTTTCTCAGGTAAACATGTAGGGCAGCATCTTTTATTTCAAGATGTTGTCCCATTGAAACGTACACCTTCAGTGAAAAGACAATGTATAGAGAAATAATTATGTTTTAACAAGTGAATAAAATGATAAGGGTTCAAACTAAGGTAGGGATAAAGAAAAGGAAAGAGCTACAATAAAAACCACTTTCAAGTAACAGGGAACAGATTTGGCAATTTCAATACAGTGTTATTGAACAGGAATTATTAGAAATGATTTCGAGATTTTTAGTCTAGATGAACGGAAGGTTAGAATTCTATGACCATCTAGTTTTGACAGAAAGTAAAGTGTCCAGTTTTGAAATGCTGGGTTTGAAATATCTGTAGGACAACCACAAATAGATGTATAAGAAGCATCCAGAACTTAGGATATAGGTTTCAAAGGAAAATCAGATCTAGAAAAAAAGATTTAACCTTCATTAGTCAAAGAAACGTTATAGCCACAGGCACGAAAACGATAGTTCACTGAGAATATGAAGTAAAAGGACAAGAGAGCTGTGTTAGCTTTTTAGCAAAAGTAAATAAAAGGAGCTTTAGAAAAGATGTTGCAAAAGGCTGGTCAGGGAAGTTGGGGAAAAGACAAAAATCAAGAAGTCAGAGTGTCACGTGGAGCCAAAAAGGGGGAGCTTGCTTTAGTGATGGAGTTTGGTCCTGGTTTCTAATCTATACACGTTTCCTGTTGAGTTTTCTCGCAGGTCATTTATAGTAGAGGCAAAAAGCTGTTGTTCTTTTGTTTTGAGAACATCATCTCTCAAGAATCATGTAAATCGGAAATTCATTATTGAAACTACTTGTAGATCATTTGGGAATTCCTCTTAAATACAATATCCCTGCTGTCATATTGTCCCTCCCATTTCTATAGAAAGGAGAGTAAAATGCTAGGAAGATTGCATCCAAGCTTGAATGTAATTTTACAAAAGAATAGAGTTAAAGATTTCACAAAGGGCGATTATATAACACAATATTCTTCTCCTCAGTTGTGCATCTGTTGAAGGGAAAATTGATTCCATTAAATGAAAACGTAAATTTCTTGACATTTATGGCTGCATATTGAGCTTGACTGACTCTGAAAATATTACATTTCTTAAAATTACAAATTGCTAATTTCTTAAATTTAAAAAGTAAAATTCTGAACCCTGTAGGTACATTTCAAGCAACAACAAACTAACTTTTATTTTATTATTCTTAAGCAACTGTGGGTTAGACATTTTCAGAAAACAGGGTTATAATAAAAGCAGTAACAACTACAATGCAGTAATTCATGCTGGTAATTGATTCTCCATTTTGCTTATCAAAAGTATTTGCTTTCTACAATTATTGTAGCCCTCTTCGTGAACATGCATGGAGATGCTTCTTCTAGGATTCTGTTTTTCAGCTGCCACATTCTCCTTTGTGGTAGCAGTGTGTGGGAAAATGCAGGAGTATGGATGAGATTCATAGTTTTGCCAGAAGCAATTTGAAATTGGCTAGGCAGAAGCATAGCCTTTTTTTTTTTTTTTGGTCCATCTTTTCTGATTCAGAAAATGTTTGCATTAACTCTCATTCCCAGCTGGAAGCACTACTTTATTATGACTCAATGGATCAATATACACTGGGAACCGTGAACTATGATGGGTAGTCTGACAATCGTATGAAAGGCCTCATTGGTTTGAGTGGAAATGAGGTTGCATTGTGAGACTTTCTTTTTATCAAAAAGGCCAATTTAGAACTTTCCATTATACATTACAAATAGAAATAAGATGGAGATAAACAGAGCAAAATGTTTGCTTTTTTTTTTTTTTTTTGTCTTCTGCTTACACTTATTCATCTTTCTCATCTTCACAAACTTGATCATGTGCCCTCAGAAAGCTGACTGATCTTACTCTTGGCAAAACCAGAGAAATATTTGCCTACTTTTTCTAATACCAAATAATTAGTGGTACATAGTTTGAGGAGAGTTTTATTTCTCAGTTTAGGAGATACAATGGCAAATACAAATTTATAACCATAGGTTAAAATCAGATTAACAGTCAGCTACCAATGAAGGGGTCAGAGACTATTTTGAGGATTCTGACCTCTGCCATTGGTATGAGACTGTTTAATAAATAAAGGAAAAGTACCTAGATTGACAAAGTAACCCACTGGTGGTTTGTTACATTTGCTTATATTTACATTTTCACTATTTTAACAATATAATATAAAAAAATCAAATATGTTGAAACATGGCTTTTAAAGTATAAAAATCATTTAAAACACATCTAATAATTAAGAATAATTCAAAAAATCTAAGTGTGTCAGTTCTTGACAAAAGTAATGGTACTAGATCACCATTTTGACATAAGCCTTATAATAGCACATTTTTTTATTACATTTTTCATACAATTATAACTCTCGTGTGTTCCTCTCATTTATTCATAGGCCAAGAGCCAGATGGAACTGGCTGGGGTGCAGGGATATTATAGGAAGCAATTCATTGTGTCTGCAAAAGGTCTGCAAATTGAAAGCATTTGTGGAATTGAATGTATGTACAGGGGAATAGTGTACCTGCTGCTTCAAACTCTGAATTCTATTTGCATACCACTTCATTATTCTATTGTAGAGCGTATCTGTTAAAGCCTGTAGGTAATATATATATTTATGCTATCTCTATCTAGTTTTCACTAAAAATTGTTGTGATCTGCAATGAATCTGCAGTGATTCTACTCTTGAGTATGAATGTGACTGTGTTAATGCTATACGTATGGGAAAATGCTTTTTGTATCAGACCCATTAATCCTGGTTGACCACTTACATATGCATGTAAATAGCCATTGTTCTTGATAATCCACATACAATTTTATAAAATCATAATTTATAAAATGCATAATTGGCAGCTAAAGGACATTAGGCACCCACATAAAATGCTTATAGCTATGCTATGAACACCATGTATCTCATAGTAGTATTACAGTACATTAATCATTCAGATCTGAGATACTGGTTGATGTAATTTTCTCAGGACAGTTTCAAATTCTTGAGTTTGAAGGTTACGTTAGTAGTTGAGGAATAACATGAAACCAACCCATATTTTTCAGTGTTGTCAAACTTCTGCAGTAGTGAATATTGTTAAGGCAGAAGAGATCATATTTTTTATTCAGTCCATATGTTAGATCATATTTGACCATGTATTAGATCACCTCAAAATCCCGAGGCTCACTTGAAGAGAAACTTCTCTGAAGAAGACAGGTACACAGCCTACAGACACATGAAAAAATGCTCAGCATCCTTAATCATCAGAGAAATGCAAATCAAAACTACTTTGAGATATCATCTAATGCCAGTAAGACTAATCCATATCACAAAATCCCCAAACCAGAGATGTTGGGTGTGGATGTGGAGAAAAGGGAACACTTCTACATTGCTGGTGAGAATGCAAACTAATATTCTCCTTTTGGAAATATGTTTGGAGAATACTTAGATATCTAAAAATAGCCCTGCCTTTCGATCCTATAATTCCTCTACTAGGTATATACCCAGAAGACCAAAAATCACATTATAACAAAGACATCTGTACCAGAATGTTTATCGCAACCCAATTCATAATTGCTAAGTCATGGAAGAAGCCCAAGTGCCCATCGACCCACGAATGGATTAGTAAATTGTGGTGCATGTATACCATGGAATATTACACAGCCTTAAAGTAAGATGGAAAACTTTACCTCTTTCATATTTACATGGATGGAGCTGGAACATATTCTTCTTAGCAGAATATCTCAAGAATGGAAGAAAAAGTATCCAATGTACTCAGCCCTACTATGAAACTAATTTATAGCTTTCATGTGAAGGCTATAACCCAATTATAGCATAAGAGTATGGGAAAAGGGGCAAAGGGGAGGGAAGGAGGATGGGTGGAGGGAGGGTAATTGGTGGGACCACACTTATGGTGCGTCTTAGAAGGGTACAGGTGAAACTTACTGAATGTAGAATATAAAGGCCTTAACACAATAACTAAGAAAATGCCATGAATGCTATGTTAACCAGTTTGATGAAAGTATTTCAGATTGTATATGAAACCAGCACATTGTACCCCATGAGTGTATTAATATACACAACTATGATTTAATGAAAAAAAAAATCCCCAGGCTCTACTGGGTACAAAAGAGAGGATATGCTCTTGATTGTGTCAGTTCATTCCGGATAAATGCTCAAAATTTCTGATTTTCCAACTTTTCTTTTACTCTTTCCCCAAATGGTAGTTGGTAGATGAAGAACTTAGATGATGTCTTGACACAGTTGGATGGGGGCTTCCCTGGCAAATGTTGGTTATTGTGCCAGTGAACACCACAAGATTGTTGGTTGGATCCTGTGCTCAAGAGAGTGATCTCTGCTGAATGTGGTTGAGCTTTGCTGACAGTGGGTATGTGTTCACATACATGCCAACCATCACCTTTTAGTGGCTGCGACTCATGATATTTCTTGTTGCTATTCTGATTCCTGCAATCTTCAGCTTTCTTTTATTTATTTATATAATTTTTTAAAGGCAAGTGTGAAACAAAGTTTATTAAGGATAACAAAGATAAGTTTACAGTGTAAGGAAGTTTACAAAGCAGGATATGTTTGCCACAGACAGAAAACGGGCCTCCATTGCCAGAGTGAGTAGGCAGAGAGGTAAAGAGGCAAGGATAATGGTTAGGGGTTCTCCTTTATACCACCTGGCTCAGGCCTACCTCGTGGTTCAGAGGTAACCTTGGAACTAGGGTTTTACTACATAGGCAGACCTCCCATGAGCCTTTCTGAGAAGCCCTGGAGGGATGTGGACCACATGATAATTAGTCTTAAGGCTGTTCTAGGTAACCTTTAAGACTTTCTTGTACCTGTTGCTAGGCTAGAGAGTCTTCTCTATCATTTTGCAGTTGGCACATTAAGTTCCGATTGGTAGATTGGTAGGGTGATCTCTCCTCCCAGGTGTGAGCCATCCCGTGGGACAGAATTAAGATGGGTGGCACTGAGATGGGGCCCTGGGGGCTCTCACCTTGTCCTCCTTCCCTGGGAGACCTGTTTCCTAACCGACTATCTAACATTTCTTCACTCTCTAGAGGCCCAAATCATTGGGCAGGGAGCATCAGTTAATCTGGCTGCTTCCTGCTGAAAGAAGTTGAAGATTTTTATTAGGGGGGGCCTCTGGTGGGTTCTCTGGGGGACTTCGGTATATGTCTTTAGTAGATTGCTGTGGTAAGCCCAAGGAGGGGGTAGGCACTGGGACTGATAGAAAATGTAGGACCACTTGTAGGTCGATGGCTTCAGATGGATGAAATAGATTTAGTTGGAAAATTTATGAGGATCAGTCTCAATATCCGAATTCCCAGGGAAAAGTAATGGGGTGACCAAGAGAATTATTTTAGACATCCACCAAGACCTAGGAGGCTTGTCTCATGTCTGAAGAATGGAGGCAGCCTGCAGGATGGTACTGATGCTGTCCTGAACCTGTTCTGACTTGTTAACATAGAAGCAGCACTGTTCCTTTAAGAATAAGCAGACGCCCCTTCTGCTACAGTTTGTGGCTTTCTTTTAGCTAATGTTGCAGTCCTCAGTCCCTAGGCCATGCACTGGTATCAGTTCACGGCCTACTAGGAACCATGTGCACAGCAGGAAATAAGTGGTGGTGGGGGTGGTGGCGGTGAGTGAAGCTTCATCTGTATTTATAGCCACGCCCCATCACTCATATCACCACCTGAGCTTCCCTCCTGTCATATCAGCCACAGTATTAGATTCTCATAGGAAGGTGAACCCTTCTGTGAATTGTGTAGGTAGGAATCTGGATCTAATTTACCCTCTCCCTGCACTCTCCACCTCCTGGCTAGGAAAAAATTGTCTTCCATGAAACAATTTGGTCCCTGGTACCAAAATGGTTGGGGAATGCTGAACTAATGGATGAAGCAATTGTGCAGCCTTCAAGCATTGCCACAACCATAAGGAACCCCCAGATGCTTCCCAGCCAGACCCTCATTCACTGCTAAGCATTGCTCTTCAGCTTTTTTCTCTTATACTTTGACTATGAGATGGTTAGAGTCCCAGGAAATATGATTCACTGGGTGGAAAAGTGAAAAATGCATAGTTTAAATAAAACCAAAACAAAACAATTCTCCTCTTGAAGAAAGATCAGATGGAAATAAACAGATAAAGAAGATTTCATTCAAAAGTATTGCATCAGAGGTCAAGACTTCTGCAAGAAGGGAAAAAGATTGAGCTCAATTACTCTGAAATAATACCAAGGAAGCACTGGGCTGAGCTAGTGGAAATATACTGAGGACATTATGGGGAAAGTTGGCCATGTGATCGGGCCATCTGTGTTTGCTAATTGCAGCTTATGTAAGTTAGGCTCCTTCCCTCCTGCAGAGACTTGAGGACAGGGGCCCTATCTTTCTTATGATTACATCTCAAAGGGGTGTTTCTCAGGTCCTTGAGAAAGACATCCTGGGCTATAAAACTGGCAAGAGGCTGGATGAAGATTTATACTTCTAGGGGCAAAGGAAGAATTTACAATAATAAATTTCATAAAGCAAATGCTCTAAGAAAAGCAAGGTCAGGAGCCTACATTCAGGAAGAAATTTGTCTCAAGTTTAGTCAAGCTGAGGAGAATGTTAATGCTGTCTTGGTCATGTGCATCACTAATAATTTTTGCCTTTGCCTATGAAAGAAAAATTACCACTATTGTCTACAAGCCAGGAAGCAAGCTCTCACCTGCAAACAAATCACCCAGCACCTTGATCTTGGACTTTTCAGCCTCCAGAGCTGTGAACAATAAATTCTGTTGTATATAAATGCAAAGGTATAAATCACGTAATTATATAAGGTGTGTGTAGTCAAGACTGAGTTCAGCAAATACTTAAGCCCAGAGACAAACAGATCTCATTAAGTGGGCATATAATGTTATGTTAATATGTTTTATTATTTTTACAAATTAGGAAAATATTAAATGATTTGATCAATCAAATGCCTGAAATTGGTTCTGCACTTTCTACCTTTTTGATACACTGTGTCCTAGTAATGCTGGCTTTTCCAACCATTAAGTGGAAATGATGTCTGTTGGGTACAGGAGAGTGACTTCAGTTTGTTGACCCAGAAGGAGTGATATGAGGATATTTGGCTCATGACAGCTTATCATCTCAGTCTGGCTAGAGAAGATAAAAAAAAAAAAATAAGGTAGAAAAGCGAAAAATGGTTTTTAAACCTCTGGGATTTTGCCAGTGGGCTCTGTCTGATGCATGATGTCATTTACTGAAATGACCTGCCTTCCTGTAATAGATCTAAATCGAAACTTTTAAAAAATATTATAATGGGCTTAGAAAGAAAAACATGGGCAGGTTCTGATTATCATCTGAATTTCTAAAGATCATGTGCTAAAAATCATTTTTCCAAAGAACGAAATGAAACTTGCTGTGGTGGAAGGAATAATTCAGGCGAAGAATTTGATTTCTTTTTGCAACTTTATTTTGACTTTCCAGAGGAAATTTGGCTGTTATAAAATTTGCAAATCAAATATACAAATCAAAATGCCCAAACAGAGAAAGGCTGTAAATGATTACTTTTCAAACTACTGAATTATTAAAGATTTCAGAAATGTTCAATCTGGCAGTACAAGAAGCAGGACTGAAAGTCAGTGTGCCAGTTTGCTGGGAGGGAAAAATTGATTGGCAGTGCAGACCTGAAACACAAGAAAATTTTAGTGAGGTGTTATTAATTTAGAACCTTGCTGGGGAGATGAAGCGAGAAAGCATCTCTTTTTCATTGTATCAAAAATTCCAAAACAAAGCAATAAATACATCTTGGAAATGTAGTTTATAATTGATTAAACTGTATAACTGTGAGGCAGTTGGTAGTCGATGTGTGTGAGAGTCTCAGCTGAGTGCCCGGAATTTCTGTCTGAGAACTCTGGAGAAAAGACCGCCCTACGGAGAAAAATGTCCTGTGCTTTCATTTAGTTTGGTTCTAGGGCCAGTTTTTCTGCTAGAATTTAGCAACAAACTTATTCCAATCTTTTATGCAACAAATAAGTTATTTAATACCTATTATGTGTCAGATAGTGTGCTAGATGCTTGGTGACTAAACAAGTGAACCAAACAGGTGAAAACCTGGTTCCTAACGGAGCTTATATTCGAATGGAGTTTCATAGAATAAACAACAAATAATAATTAGTAAGAAAGTCATGTGCTATGTGAAAAGATGGCAGTTTCTGTCAAACAAAAATGAAAAAGTGGTTCAGCATGACAAATGGGAGCAGGATTGCTGATTGGAAGGAATTTTAAATAGGGGAGGTCAGGAGGTACTAGCCTCTGTGAGAAGGTGAGGTTCGAGTAAGGACTTAGGCAGCAAAGATGTCTGGAGTATCTCAGAGAAGAGCATTCTAGAAGAAAGAAAAGCTTTATTAGCTTCTGAAAATATAATTGACCCAGCTGAACACACTGCCCTGTAATCTAGTCATCTGTTATGAGGGATGGAGTCACATGTTACCAATGTAACTTGAAGGACTTTGAATGGACAGGAAGAAATAAAAACTGGGCAGGTACCAAAAGTTAACTGTGTTGTACCATCTCCACAACTTCTGGCAAATATCTCTTTTCATAAATAACTCTTACATATATATAAAATTACGTGCAAATTTTACAGGCTATGAGGAAAAGAGAAGAAATGTAAGCTATACATTATTTAGGAAAAAGTGTATTTAACTTCCTCATCATATAAAATTTTAGGCTGCTGCTCAAACTTGAAGTCATCCAAAGACAAATTCCCATATGTCTGGAACTATTAATGGTAGTAATTTTATTGTAAAATTAGATTATATTTATAAATAAGATTAATGACTCTTGGAGATGCATTTGCAGTTGTGTTTATGTGTTCTGTAACAAAGAATTCCCTTTTATTCTTGAAAGCTTAATGACATACACTGACATATTTTATATCCCTATAACCACTACTTTGAATGTATCTGAGTACAGTGTTTATCTCAGATTATCATAAAAGAAGAATAGCTTTATAATGTTCTTGAGATGAGGAAATGACTAATATTTAGTTCTTTAGTTCCAAAAACCACAAGGAGGCCGAGCACAGCGGCTCATAGCTGTAATCCCAGCACTCTGGGAGGCCAAGGTGGATGGATTGCCTGAGCTCAGGAGTTTGAGATCAGCCTGAGCAAGAGCGAGACCCCCATCTCTACCAAAGATTGAAGTAGAGTATTGTGGTAGGTACCTACAGTCCCAGCCTCCGGGAGGCTGAAGCTAGAGGATCTCTTGGGCCCAGGAGTTACACCTGGGCACTCTAACCAGGGAGACAACAAACAAAACAAACAAACATAAGGAGGCCATTGTTAATGGATGGGAGTGAGCTGGAGAGAAGAAAGGAACGGAAGCTGAGATGGTGTGGGAGTGGTGTGAGGGGCAGATCTTTTGGACTTTGCTGTTGTTTTAATAAGGACTTTGTCTTCTACTCTTGTGAAGCTGAGAATTATTGCAGTACTTTTGAGCACAGGGACAATATATTTTATACCTATTGTGTAGATAATAGAGTCTCAGAGAGGAGAGGCAGAAAGAGGGAGACTTAATAGATGACTATTGCAAGTATCCAGAGCTTGAATAATGTAATTGGAATCAAATAAATATTCATGAAGATGGAGCAACAGAAGGATTCTTGCAAATAAAATAGCACTGACAGTGTCTTATGGTGGTTTGGTGGTGTGATATTAGAGAAAGAAAGGGGTCAGACATGACTCCAGTTTATTTCTTTGCCCCGAGAAACCAGAAAAGTAGAATGGCCATAAATGGAGCTGGGGAAGGATATGGATAAAATAGGATTTGGAGAAAGAATGGAAGATCAGTTTTGGAAATGTTAGCGATATCAAGAGGAAAGTCAAATATACAGGTCTGAAGTTTAGGAAAGGGGTATGAGAAGACACATAAACGTAAAGAAGTTTGACACACAGGTAATGTTTAAATCTACCAGTATAAGGGCAAGAGACGTCACCAAGGAGTGAGTGCAGAAAGTAGAGAAGCAGAACAGAAGACAGAGACCTAGACATTCTCAACGTGAAACATGATAAGAGGTCATAGGAGGGACCAAGAAGGTGGAAAGAAAGCTGAGAGAATGTGCTTTTTGCAGAAGTCAAGTGAGGAAAGTATTACATATCCAGGCACTGGGAGTAGTCAGAAGTATCACCTATCGTCAGTAGGTCATGTGACAATACAGCTTGACCACTGGAGTTAGCCCTGCGCGGGTCTTTGGTGACTTTGACAAGAGAAGCTTCAGCTGAGTGGTAGAGGGCGAAAGTCTGATTGAAGTTGACGTAAGACAGAAAGCGGGGGAGGAAATCAGAGAGAGATATGGACATTTTATTTGAAAAGTATTTATATAAAAAGAAGCAAACAAAATATAGAGTGGGGTAAAGAAAAGTTTTTTCTTTTCTATCTTTTCAAATGGGAAAAATAAGAACATGCTGATAGAACTGTATGCTGTTGGGAGTCAACCCTCAAAGAGAAAATAAAAATAATGAAGTGGGAGAGAGAGGAGAATGGCTGAAGCAGTGAGCCTGGAATAGGACCAGCACACATAGGCGGGGCTAACTAGCGGCTTATGTAACTGGGAAGCCCAGCAGCTGCCTCGCAGCCACAGCTGGACGCGGTTCCGGATCCACTCTGCCTCTCGGTGTGCCAGCTTGCTCAGGCAGGCTTTCCGCAACAACAGCTCCCACCACGTGATGCTTACCTCTATCTGCTCCGCATTCGCGGCAGAAAAGAGTCTTCACTGATCCCAACAGAATCCTGGCATTGCTTCACTGTCATGGCTGGAGGTCACCGGCCCAAGCCCTGAAACAGATTGCAGTGATCAGGGTGGAAGGTGCCAAGATTCAGGAGCTAACATGAGAAAAGACCAGCAGCAACACACACATAATCATGTTTTCTTCCAGCAAAAGGAATGAAGCTGGTAAAAATACAAACCTATTAAAAGACTCTAAATGGTGGCCTGAGGACACTGCACACCATTTAAGGGAGCCAAGCGAATATTGGCACCATGTTCTTCCTGTTTCTTTACATTATTGTAATTTAGTGTCAGGATCAAAATGATCCAGGCTAACTTAAAACTCTTAGGGAAATCTAGATGAAATCACATTTGGAAAAAAAGTAATTATCTCAGAGGGAAACTTGCCTATGACAATTCTAATTAAGCCAATTATTTTCTAGAAAGTTAGATGTCCTAATGATGGCCAGAACCATCACTCAATTACGTTCACTTGAGTTTCGTGTCCTTGAATATCTGTGTCCTTCTGTATTTTAAAATCTTGAGGAAGAAATGTCAATTCCCTTTTTATGTAGTTCCTGCTTGAATAAAGTTGATACATCACTATCACCCAGGTGACCACTTAGAATGACTGTCAGGCCATTTTTAATATTACTGGGAATAGAGGTGATTCTTATGCATATTTTAAGGCTCTGACCAGGAGAATTTTCTTTTCATTGTTTTCCCTTCACTTCCCTAAAATTGTAAGATGCATCTCCATGTACTAAATATCGGTGATACTTAGTGGATGAAATATATGAGTCTTGAACAAAATTCAACCAGCCAGTCTATTTATAAAAAAAAAATCACACTAAATAAATGATTTAAATATATTCTCATGATAAAATATACCTCTATGAGGCAATGATAGCTGTAAATACTCCAGGGGTAAAGAATGAAAATGGGGTAATTTTAAAAGTGACATCCTCGTGCAGAATAATATAGTTTTAAAAGTAAGTAATTTCTTACTTATGCTAAAGTAATATACATAATATTGGTAAAATTTACTTAGCCTCTGTAAATATTTTTAAGTTTTATTTGAAAAGAAGAGATAGTAAAGAATATTTCCTCTAGTTAGATAATTTAAATAATTAAAGTAATGCATACAATTTCTGGTAGTGTGCATTTGGCAGTGGACCATTTTTACTTTTTGTTTTTGTTATAATTCATAGCAATATAATATTACAGAAGCAAGTTCCATAGACACCTGATACTTAGAAGTGTAGGCAACAGATTAAAGAGATTCTGTTCTGTGGTCAGTCGCTAAATTTTTTTAAAAGCTCAACTTTTGCTATGCTCACAATTCTTTTCTTTGGAGTCAACACCAATAATAATGGTTTTACAACTCAAAAAGTTAACAACTATTATATACGCTCATCTTATGAAATTTGAGAGATATTAATAGGCACTTAACAAGTTTTTACAATTTTATTCTCATTAACAATACTATAGCATTTAAGAGTCATGGATGGGGTGGATTTTTATTTTGAAATGTGAGTTTTCAGACTATAATATGAAGAATTAAGAAATATGTGTACTTGAAATAATTATGACATATTATTATGCCAAGTCTCAGTAGCAAGGTCAAGGCAGGAAGAGAGGGTGGCAAAACAGGAAAATGAAAAGTGCAATAAGAAGAATAAAAGGAACTGGTGAGGCAAGACTCTTGTTTTTGTTTTGTGGGTTAAGTATCTGACCATGGAATAGACGGGGTTATGAAACAGCTAGTCTTCAGTATCATGAGTGTTGGTTACTGTGACATGGAATACATTGGTCTATTAAAAGCATCATGAAGGACAAGTAACACTTGGCCAGCAGAGAACAGGCTTAGTTAATAAGCAAAATAAAGCTTCATTATATTTTATTTTATAGCAATTTTCAGACTTCACAATTTGCTGGAGTTAGCCATCACTTTTTCCATTACAAAAGTAAATACGACAATAGTGTGTCTCCAGAAG
The DNA here is from genome assembly GCA_963573935.1 of Arctocebus calabarensis. NCBI lineage: Eukaryota > Metazoa > Chordata > Mammalia > Primates > Lorisidae > Arctocebus > Arctocebus calabarensis. The sequence continues at coordinate 15,281 of CAUYON010054805.1, forward strand.
GGTGCAAGGCTTGGCTGTGGCATACGGCTGGTGGAGTCTAACCCCAGCTACAGCCGTATTTGCTTGTCATGTCACTCTGGTTCTTCCTATCACCCAGGCTGGCATACCAGTGTCTGCCAAGGTTGGTAGCTATCTCTCATCCATCTCTCCTCTCTCTCTCTCTCATATATTTTCCATATTACTCTTTAGCATGTGTCTTAAAATTAGAACGAACATAACACTCCGTCACACACTTACACCATGTATGTCTGCAGAGCTGCACAGATCAAAACTCAGTAGGGACGTTTGGATTCCCTGTGGCCATGTTATCTTGCTGAAATTACTCAGTAAAGCCTAGGAGCATCCGAATTTCCATTACTTTATCAGTGTACCTCGTTAATGATATAGCTTAATTTGCATACCAGTAGTACCTTTTCACCACAGGTAAGAAATTGAAATGTTCAAGGTCAATTAACTGCGAATGTTTCAAGTCAGCTCATGCAGCCGTAACTGTGAGTGATGCTGGGAAGAGGAGCGGTCAGTGAGGGGTTCCTCTTGTGATGAGAATTGATGATCCAATTTTAACTCCCTGGAATCATGCTGATTCTTTCCCCTTGCCCTGCCTCTGTCACGTGTTCGCTTTTTAAATATTGGTCCATAAAGATGTGCTGAAATGCATGAGGAATACTGTGAAATTACAGATTTTAAAAACAGATCCTCATTACTGCCTTTGGACCCTTGTGATGAACTGGAAAGAGCAAGAAGCAAAATAATCAGTATTTTCTCAGGTGTACTTACATATTCCGAAGGTAGAACTTCCCAGTTGTGATGGTGGCTGGCTGGGGGCACTTCATTCACCCTTTCCTAACTTTTCAAAGCTCAGAGAATTACACAGTTGCAAGAGGCTGAGAATGCTTGGTTAGCATCAGACCACAGAAGACGTCTGACTTTGAGAGTTTTGACTGGGAACCTGGGTGGGACAGGGGAAAATAGTAAGATTAGATAGGTCAGTGGAGGGAAATATCCACCCATCTACCTGTACTTCAGGGTTAACTAAAGGGGGGCAAGTTGGCCCTACTGCCTGGAAGCTCAATCTTGAGCTTCCCTGATCTTCACTGGTGCCATTTTTTTCTGCAATCCCCACGTAGGCATCATCCAGACAATATGAGAGGCCCTGCTGTGTCCTGTAGTGGAACACTGTTCTTCTTGCCTGCTGCAGAGATGAGGACAAGGTGTTCAAACTCTCTGTATCTGACTCACCTAAATAAATTGCTTTGACAGTTCATTAACAGTTCCTTCAGAGTGCCTGACACAAAGAATTGACTTGTTCAATAAATATCAAGTAAGACTATGGTAGAACAAGTAGTCAGATAAGGGCAGAAGTGGTGGGTGGTGCATCATCACAGCCCGAGAAATGAAGTATGGGAGAAGCATTGACTCAGGCTTAAAAATAGTGCTGTGGAAGCAGCTCCCACTGAGAGGTCAAGAGCTCTCTGAGCTGTTTGTGGCAGGGTACTGTACTTCAGAACCTTCATGAGCAAATTCCATATAGATAACAGGCTACAAGTGCCCCTTGTAGATAGCAGAGCTAAAAAAAATGACACCAAGACACCCCAAATTTAGCCAGCTCCTTACAGCCCTGTCGCATAAAATAAGCATATGAGACTATTCTACTCTATTTTAAACAAGGTAGATGATACTGGTGACCAAAGAAATTCCATCCCAAACCACAGGTTCTTCATTGGCAAATATAGAGAAAATTGAAAGTAGAAACACATGAAAAAAAGTAGCAGTATGTAAAAATATTCCGCACCCACAGAGAGGGAGAACATTTGTACTTTTGATGTATGGAGTGGAAGACGCTTTTGAATAATAGTTCATTTTAAGAAAAAAAATTGAAAAAGTATCTAGTTCTCGTGGTAACATAGTAACGGGAATCATCCCTGAATGTAAGCAATAGTTAGTGTGCTGCCATTAAGAGAGGACGTTGTTGTCATATAATTTCTTTTTAAATGTCATCTTACCCAGTTTGGAGGCTCTGGCTAGAGGTTGGTCAGTTCCCCTTCTCGAGTGCCTGATTGTGTCTGTCCGTCAGCCACTCCCTTTATTAAGTGTTCAGTGCATCGTTTCTGGGGCCGTGTACCAGACAACCAGGGGCATTCCCTATGCCCCAGAGCCCGCTAGCGAAATTATTCAAATTGTCCTTTTCCTAAAGAGCCCTAAAACCTAGCTAGCTGAGCCCACCCCACTGGCCAAACAAGTCCCCTCTTCTAGCTCTAGCTTGCTCTTACTCTGTCCTGGTGCAGTCTCCTGTGGGACCCTAACTGGCAGCCTTCTCTTTTTTGTAGTTGTAAGTAACAAAAAGTTTTGTTTTTCATCTATCAGAGTGTCACAGTGTTGTGTTCCACCATCAAAGGAATCTTTAGATCTTAAAAAACACTTGTCAGCATAGGTGTGTCCCTCCAGTTCTCATGCTGGGCACATGCCCCACTGTAATAGAAATACTTACTGAGCATCACTTTGAGAGGGCTTGTACTTAAGGTTTCATAAAATAGGTCACAGATGTCAACAATATTCCTGGAATTAAAACTATATAAAATTAATGATAATCGCTTCTAAAATTTTAGACAGTTATTCTCAGAGCCTTAAGGTGAGTGGCAAAGGAATAGGGAAAGAAAACATATGCAAACATCCTTCTTCAGGATGGTTTGAAATAGATTTTGCACTTTAATAAATATTGAATATGAGATAAATAGAAATTCAAGGATGTGACAATCCCTACTTCATGGCTTTTATAATGATGATGTATTGCTTACATTATCAGTAAGGCAGTATTACTTAAAATAAACAAGTTCCCAAAATAATCCCCTAAATTATGATATTAAGCTAGAAGAATGAACCAACTTAAGACAGACAGGAGTCACGTGTGTAATATTCTCCTGTGTGCTTGATAAAATAAAACATAGCCAATTCTGCTCTCCTTGTGCTTCCTTGAAACATACAAGTACATCAGACTTGCATTTTTCCCTTCTTGGTGCTCAAGCGTAACTGACTTTATGGTGTTTTCCTCCCCCTCATCTTCTTCCTTCACCAACTTCTCCCCCATAGGATGGGGCCCTTGGTGTGTTAGTGAACTGGCTGGGGTGTGGGTGAGTGCTTATTTGCAGAGTTTGTAATTTCCATGGTTTAAATACTCCCACTATGGCTAATTGCAAAGATAGTTATGTTTAGTACCTTGTTTGTAAAATTGAGAATTTCACAGTCATCTCTCACACATGGTTGTGAAGCACCTCCAGCCCATCCCCAGATGGAACACTCCATCTTTATTATGCTGTTGGTCTTTGCACGTATCTTATCATTAACGTTACCTTTCAAACATGCTTTTCAACGTTTGTCCCTCCCATGAGACTATAAACATCTTGAAGGTAAGTACTATTCCTTGACTTTCTTTGTTTTCCCAGCCTAACAGTGCATTTCCTTGTCCAAATGTGATCAGAAGTAGTTTTCCGGTTCCACCGCAATGTGCAGCTGTCCCCTTAATCCATCCTGGTGAGTGGAGTTTAAGGTCAAACCATTGCTCAGTCAGGCAGGAGGGCAGTAGACGCGCCAGTTCCAAGTGTTGATACGCATGTTCATTTGTCAAGTTGAGCACTTCAGAACATTTGGGGAGACCCTTAGTTCTCCCCAGTATCAGCCGGCTATGAAACCTAAAAATGAACATGATTATTAATAACATGGATTCCATCCATTTACACTAAATTCTTGCTTTTCTATATTTTTCTGTAATCATAAGAAATTTTATTATTTGGAAATTTGACTTAAATCTCAGACAGAAATATAGTCTTACTGACATTTCTGCTTCTCTAGCATAGATTTTTAACTAATTCTCCTTTCCCAATTTTCTCCTGTTTCCATTTTTACAAAAGGAGCTGGTGGCTGGTCTCCACTTGTGTCAAACAAGTACCAGTGGTTGCAGATTGACCTTGGAGAGAGAATGGAGGTCACTGCCGTGGCCACCCAAGGGGGCTATGGGAGCTCCAACTGGGTAACCAGCTACCTCCTGATGTTCAGTGACAGTGGCAGAAACTGGAAGCAGTATCGACAAGAGGACAGCATCTGGGTATGTTCTTTGCTAAAAGTCATAGCCTTTTAGGGAAAAAAGTATAGTCATTGCTATGTCTCATTTACTAATCTCTTAAATTAAGTGGAAATACAGAATCTTCAGAACTACTTTGAAAACATTTTCAAAGAGAAACTATGGTGAATATTTCTTTTCTAATACATTTTATGGTAAATTTATAAAAATACTAAAGGTAAATTTATTTTATAGAGGCCTTAGAAATTGAAAAGAAAGTCCTACTAGTCCATTAGATGGTGTGGGAGTTTAAGAAACAAACAAGTCTCATATTAAAAAAGTTTAAATATTGCTCAAGAATATGGTAGTTTTGCATTGTTTTTATTTAAAGTTAGTAAAAAAAAATTCATTCCTTTTATTTCCTCTCATGGTCTGAGATTTCCAAAACATTCTATGGTATATGGAGGTTTTCACATATAATATTTGGATTTATGTGTGTGTATGTGTGTATGAATTTATACACACATACATGTATACATGTGATTTATGTATAAACTTTCCTCTATTCTCTTTAAAGTATGTGGGTGAAATGCTGTGTGTTGTAAATAGTGGTGCAGCACCCATGAGAGAGGGACAGGGAACTGGGCAGTTTGTAATAAAGCGGGTGGCATTTGCTGCTGACTGATTGCATAGTTTGCTTGATGACAAAAAAAGGACTCCTTTCTTAGTGTATGGCTGCATTTGTTTGCATCTTATGTGGTCCAGACCACATTGCAATCAAAGACCTTTTTTTTTTTTTCCTCCTCTGACTGAGCTGCCAGAACCAAAGAAAATGAGCAACTTAATGAAGCATCATTCTTAGCACACAGATAATTTGGAAGCCTATTTGGGCACATAATGATAATTTTCTTTGACCAGTCAATTGCCTCTTTTTTGAAACTTCTTAGAACTCTGTTGTACATTTTAAACTCATTGAGGAAATGGACTGTGATTTACTCACCTTTGTGTCTCTAAAGCTTTTGAAGGCCATTCAGTCCATGTTTATGGGGAATAACAGTGAGACCGGAAGAATACTGCCTATAAACATTTTTAAGAAAAGCTTAAAATACTGTTTAAAACCCAGAGCAAGTTGAAGCTGTGTATCAGAGTGGGGGCGGGAGGGAGAAGAAAAACAACACTGGGTATTACGGTTGAGTTAATTCCGTGAAAACCATTCAAACTAGGGATGAAATAAACAGTAATTATGAACCAATAACAATGAAAGCTTAATGAGGTATTTATTTTAACTAGGAGTTTGGATTATCTTTGACTCTTTTTTAAATTAAGCATGGATTTTAAACTACATGAGTAGTGGCTAATGCATGCTAATATTTAGCTACGTTAATTAAAATGTATGTTTTTGACACTTTTTTAAAGTGATAAACCAACCATGAAAACTGTTTTTCTAATCATAAGGCTTGGAGAAAGCCCACCTAGGCATGGCCATTTGCCTTTTTTGCTCCTATTAAAAGTGGAGGTGCTCAGGGTGTGATGGTGGTGTGACGGGTGTCCTGACTGATCCAAACCAATAAAATAAAGACATGGCATCTATCACAGTCCCCTTAAGTTAACATGGGTTTTTTAGACTATGTTGTAAATCGTTTCCCCTCTTAAACATGAGCACTCTATAAATAAAGATTGTGCCTTCCAGCTATTCATCTTAGCATCCTGTGTGTAACAGTGCCTGGCATGTTAAACTTATGAATGAATGAATGAATGAATGAGTGAAATGTATTTTTTTGTAAGATACTCTGCTTATCACACTAACTAAAAAGTGATCCCCTCTTGTCTTCATCTGCTCTTCCTTTTAGCACGTTGATGATGTATGAGTGTAACATACTTGAAGTTTAGATGGCATATTTTTCTTTCATCTAAAATTTTGACCATTTTTTTTAATAAGAGAGTTTTTTATCTTTTTCATCTTAGTACTCCTGGCGCCCAACATCCTGTGTGGCATGTGGCTTTTGTTGAAATAGTGAAATACATGTAACCAATCAATGGATGAATAGATTTGAGTGTATTGATCTTCTAATCTGTGTCTTTGTACAAATATCTAGGAGCTGTTAAAAGAATTCAAGAGAATACAGAGATCATGGTAGACTGAATCTGTCAAAGAAGTAGGGTTTATATAGATCCTGAAAAAAGCATTATAGTTTAAATTATGGACGATTAAAAAACCTATTTCATGATGCTGGAAGAGTGCCAACAGAAGCATGGCCATTAGAGATATCCAGAGATATGGTTTCCTAGGTGACTAATGAGACTGTTGGTCAGCTTGGACTGTTAAATTTGGGAAGGACTGAATGATAATTTGGCTATGGTAGCAAAAATTGGTAGATAATTTTGAATGTTAAAATCAAAGTTAAGACTAGTGCAATCGTACCATGACCACATATAACATAGGTAAGTGATGGTATTGGTAAAACACAACCAAATTCTTAAATCTCTGTGTGTGTTTGTGAATTTATGTACATATATGATAGATCATTACAAAACGCACTCCTGTGCTACTCGTGTGTGTGTGTGTATGTGTGTGTATGCGCACGCATTTCCTGTTCATCCCAGGTAGGCTGCATAGTTCCATTTTATTCCGTAGTCACTTCAGTTCCACTTTGAGGAATTGCCAAAGCAGACTCTTGACTTTTCCACCTCGAAGACCACAGATCAATTTAACTTTTAATTTTTTTTGTCTTTTTTTGAGACAAAGTCTCACTCTGTTGCTGTGGGTAGAGTGCCATGGCATCATTGTAGCCCCTAGCAACCTCAAACTCCCAAGTTTAAGTGAGCCCCTTGTCTCAGCCTCTAAGTATTTGAGACTACAGGTATGTATCCAATGCCTGGCTAGTTTTTTCTATTTTTAGTAGAGGCAGGGTTTCACTCATGCTCAGGCTGGTCTCCAATTCCTGAGCTCAAGTAATCCACCCCCTCCGCCTCCCACAGTGCTAGGTTTACTGGCATGAGCCACTGCGCCCAGCCCAATTTAATTTTTTTTAACCCAAAGAAACAATTTCTAATTGATATACACAGTAAGGAATTTAATCTTTCATTACATTTTATAAATATGCATTTCCTAATCTTTTCTCACCCAGTTTTAGTAGATATCATGGGGGTACATCCCAGTTACACAAAGCATGCTAATTTCCTTTAAAAAGTTTCACAGTCTGCTCTAGATGACACAAATAAATCTGTTAAAGAGAGTTATAAAACACATAAGGCATTATACAAGTCTGTGATAGAGAAAGAAAAGACAAGTGTTATTGGTTTCGAAATAAACACAAGAAAAACAATCAACACAGGTTGAAAGGCTGTAGGGCAAAGTCTTCATTTTCCCTTCCTGTGATCTCACTTCAAGCACCAGAGAGAGAACAGTGACTTCTGTATACCTGAAAGAATTAATAAAATGCTCTTCTGCTACTTACAAATAATCTTTAAGAAGAAAAACAAGCTATTTTATTTATGATCTATATATGAAATTTAGTAGAAATGTAACCATGAAAGAGATATGATTTTTTAAAAAATTACACATTAAAGCATTTATTCAGAATAAAATGTATAGTCTAGTAAAATGTAATTTATACAGAGTACTCTGCTGGATGGCAAATAAATATTTTATGAAAATTTAGAAAATGCAAGCCACTAAAATTGCTCCTCTTAAATTGAAGACAAAATAAAATCTCACAAAATGTATGATAAAAAGACTCTTTTTAGGCAGTTTATTGTAAGTGGTTGAAAAAGTAAGTGTAAGGTATAATTTTCACTCATTTAAAGAACAAGTGCTGAAATAACATGAATCCAACATCTTAGAAATTATTTTAAGTAGAACATCTTATGCAGCAACTTTATGGCCAAATTCTCCAAATTCGCTCTGATAAATGCCCAAGATTCATTTTTGCAGTGCAGATTACTAGGCAAAGAATGGGATGGCACCAGTCTTATAAATTGACCAAAATTATTGTTAAACAAAGATAGTTTGTTTTTCATAAATGGACTTCACTTGAACTTGATTTATTAAACAAAATGCTTTGTTGGTTTTCTAAAGTTAGTATATCTTTGCTTTTGTTTTTTAAGTAGAAGTATTGAGCATCATGGGTCTGGGTTTGGCTGGTGAAAGACAGGGAGACCCTGTGACTTAGAAAAGGCAATTGGATGGAAGAATACCATCTATCACAAAATACTCAGGCCATTGTTATCACTGTGAATGATTCAGTTGTCAACCCTATAAGCCACACAAGGTATAGAAACACCACCTGCAAAGATTTTAACATGCATCTGTTTCAAGTCAAGTTAATAAGGGCCTGGGGACTTCAGTAGAAAACCCAGGACACAAGAAGTGCAAGGGAGGTGTATGCTGCGAGCTAGGTAGACTCCTTGCAAAGGGCATTTTTCCCCCGGTTCTTTCCCTATCTTAAACCCTTATTCTGGTGACCTAAGTCTACAAGCAGCATTTATGGTGGTATAAAATAGAGCAGTGCTAATGCTGTGTGTGTCAACATGTCAAATTGTCAAGCTAATGCATTGCAATACTTGCCTCAGTACTTGGCAAATGCCTAGAGAGTGCCTGAAGCTGCTTCTACCTTTCAGGACATTGATCCCCCAAAGGTATTTTTAATTAAAGTCCACATAATTAGTGTATACCTTCAGGAAGTTTCGTGTTCATATTTCTGTTTAACTATGAGTTCTCCACCTTTTGAAAATGATTAACCCAGCAATGCATGGTTAAAAGTAGCTTTTTTTTTTTTATTATTCTGGTAAGAAAACTTAACTTGAAATCTACATTCTCAACAAAATTTGTAATGCACAATACAGTATTGTTAATTATAGGCACAGTGTTGTACAGTAAATCTCCAGGACTTAATCATTTTGCATAATCGGAACATTATATCCATTGAATGGCAACTCCCCATTTCACATTTTCCTGGCTCCCAACAGCCACCATTCTACTCTCTGCTCGTCTGTGACCTTTTAGACATAGATTTCCCTTAGTATAACATCCCCAGAGTTCATTCATGTTATTTTGTATGGCGGAATTTTCTTACTTTTAAAAGGCTGAATAGCATTCCATTCTACAATTGTGCCACGTTTTCTTTATCCATGCATCTTTGGACATTTAGGTTGTTTCCATACCTTGGCTATTGTGGATACGTTGCAATGAATAGGAGAGTGCAAATACCACGTTGAGATCCTGAATTCAATTCCTATGGATAAATACCTGGGATTAGCAATTATGGATCACATAGTATTTCTGTTTTTAATTTTTTGAGGAACTCCCATACTGTATACATACTGTTTTCCATAGTGGTTGCACCATTTTACATCCCCATCAATAGTGTTCTAGGGTTCCAACTTCTTCACAGTCCCATTAATACTTTGTACTTTTGGATTTTTGTTTTTTGTATTATAATAATAGACACCCTGATAGGTATGATGTAATGTCTCATTGTGATTTTGATTTGCATTTCTCTGATGATTAGCAATGTTGAGTACCTTTTGGCTCTTTGTATATCTTCTTTGGAGAAATGTCTGCTCATTTGCCCATTTTAGAATCAGGTTACTTGTTATTTTTGCTATTGAGTTAAAGGATTTCTTTATATTTCCTTATTTCTTTTACTGTGTTATTGTGATTTCCTTTCTGTATGCTAACAATGAACTATCCAAGAAGGAAACTTAAAAAGTAACCCATTTACAATAGCATCAAAAACAAATAAAATGCTTAGAATAAACTTAGCCATTGGTAGGGGAGAAGGACAAAAGATCTGAGCACTGCAACTACAAAATATTGCTGAAAGAAAATCCAAGTAAATTAGAACTGTTTCTGCATTCATAGATTAGAAGACTTAATATTGTTAAAATGTCCATACTACTTAAAACAACCTATAGATTCGTGTAATCCCTATAAAAATCTCAAAGACATTTTGTTACACAAATAGAAAAAAAAATCCTAAAACTCATGTGGAACTGCAGGGGACCGCAAATAGCTGAAATAATCTTGAGAAGGAAGCACAAAGGTGGAGTCATTACACATCTAGATTTCAAAATGTATTACAAAACTATAGTAACTAAAAGAGTATGATACTGGCATACAGACATGTAGAGTAACAGAACAGTGCTTCCCACATGGCTGTGGTCAACTGTCCTTCCATGAGGATGTCAAGAATGCACAAAGGGGCAAGGATTGTGTCTGCAAAGAATGGCTCTGGGAAACTGGATATCCACATGCAAAACACTAAAATTGGATTCTTATCTTATACCATGTACTTAAAAATCAACTCAAAATGAACTGAAGACTTAAACATAAAATCTGAAACTGTAAAAATGCTAGAAGAAAACCTGTGGGGAAACCTTCGTGACATTGGTCATAGTATTGAATGATTTTTTGGAGATACAACACTAAAAGCACAGACACCAAAACTGAAAAGAAACTACATCAAAATAAAAACTTTTTGTGTAGCAAAAAACCCAAAACAAAACAATTTTTCACTCATAATGTGAGAAACTATTTGGGAATCATATAGCTGATAAAAATTTATTATTCAAAAATATTTGGGCTTTTTAATATGACTAATCGATTACAGGTTATGTCTGTTGTTCTTATACTCTACTGGACATTGGAATTCTGATGCTCAGTGAGAATGTGTAGAGGCATAAGCTCAGGTATTGGGATTTTAAAATATTCCCAATAATTCCAATTTGCTGCAAACTAGGGGGAACATTGGGTTGCTCAATAAACTTGACAATCAGGTACAGATTCTTAGTTGAGTACAAGACAAACCAGGTACAGATTCTTAGTTGAGTACAAGACAAACCAACAGGACATTCATTTATTTTAGATCCAGTATACTCCTGTACATTCCTTTAGTTAATGTTGCAAGAAGGGTTTGGCTGAAGGTGAAGGCCAGGAACAGAAGTCATAGACTAGACATTAAGTCAATCTCCCAGTCACAGAGACTTAATACACTTATTATCTAAAGCTGTGCTATTTATTAAGGTAACCACATGCCACATAGGGGCATTTAAGTTTACAATTAATTAAGGTAAAATTAAATTAAAATAAAGCTTCTTAGTTTATACTGGCCACATTGAAATGTACAATAGCTATGTTGGATTAGCAGTTACTGTAGTAAACAAAGGAATTATAAAACATTTCCAACATCATAGGAAATTCTATTATATAGTACAGGTATAAGACATTCTAAAAAATTAATAACAAAATAAAACCTTAACCTTTTTTTAAAAAAGGAGGCATTATATAAGCAGACAGTTCATAGAAAGAAAAAAAATGATGTATAAATATATAAAAGTGTTTTTGACCTCATTTAAAATTGATAGGACAGTTCTAAAAGATGGAAATGAATGAAAATGTTTGAAACTGTAGTATTATTATTTTCCCAGTTGTGCTGCACAACAAAATAACATGTTTTTTAAAACTATTCATCTAATGTGATGATTTTTCTTTAAAATTGTTAACTCCTGTGTCAAACCCCTGGTTTCTCTGCTTCCAATGGGTACTACTGTTTAACACAAGGTGGGGACTTTTGCAGAAACAGAAACAATTGTATATATGACGCGTGAATTGGCTCATGCAGTTGTAGAAACAGCTAAGTTCTACCATCTGCTGTCTGCAAGCTGGAGAACCAAGAGAGCTGGTGGCACACTTTGGTCTGGTTCTGAGGACTCAGTACCAGGAGCTCAGATGTCTGAAGGCAAGAGAAGGTGGATGCCTCAGCTCACGAAGAGAGGGGGGGAGAGAGAATTTGACTTTCTTCTCACTTTTGCTCCATTCTGTCCTTTAATGGGTGGATGGGATTATACTCACCTACAATGTTAAAGGCTGTTCTTCGTTATTCACTCTACTAATTCAGATAATAATTTCTGGGAACACCCACCCAGACATACCCAGATATATTTTACCTGCTATCTGGGCATCCCTTAGCCTAGTCAAGTTGACACGTGAAATTAACCATTACATAGATAATGGATATCTTCTACTTGTTATGTGACAATATCTATTTACATAATGACCAAGTGGCATGCATGTGCGCAGCATGTCACCTAATCTTTGATCATATTATGATAGAATAGGAAAAAAAAACCCAAACCTTAGTCTTGGTCCTCAATTGTCCTCTGAGTCAATGCCTAATCAGGAAAATAGAAATCATCCCAGGGATATGAGACTGGGAAGTCATTATAGGAAATTGGTTACAGGTGATGGAAAAGCTGAGCAGTCACATGTGAGATGATGAGGCCACTAGAACTTTGCGACAGTGAGAAAATACTATAACTCCTAGAGCTGAGCATAATGAGAAGATGCTATTTGCAGAGCTCAGAGGCTAGCATTGTCCAGCTGAAGTGAGACCCAAAGCAAGCACTTGCCAATAGAGGATTATGAGGGTGTCCACTGGGAGCTGGAGCCTTGTAAAAGCCTCAGCCACTATCGAGAAGCTGCCAGAGGCAGAAGAGAGTGGGAAGACATGCCCTGGCTGCTCCCTTCCATGCACCTGCAGATCTCTTTCAAGTGCCCTGGGGTGCTCTTGCCACTTCACTCAGCCCTCCCACATTTCAGATAAGAGCAGGGATAGGGTGATAGCATAGTTCCAGGACAGCTAAAAAGGTAGGTTGCTAAGGATAAAGTGCCTTTATGAGCTTCTTTTATTATTATTATTAATATTCTTGCTTATAGAATGACAGTATAGGTTGAAAGGTACTTAATGAGTGATCTCTTATGCTCTTTAAGTTTTAATTAACATGCTTCCCCATGAACTGGAAAAGAAGATAGATCAATATTTTGATAATGAGAAAATGTAGATTGAAAAGGCTAAGTTCCTGCCATGTGTGGTGGCTCAGGCCTGTAATCCTAGCACTCTAGCTGGCCCAGGTGGGTGCACTGCTTGAGCTCAAGAGTTCTAGGCTGTACTGAGCAAGAGTGATGTGAGACGCCACCTTTACTAAAAGTAGAAAGATTAGCTGGGCATTGTGATGAGCCCTATAATCCCAGCTACTCAGGAAGCTGAAGCATAAGGATCACTTAAACCCAAAGAGTTTTAGGTTGTGGGTGGCGCCTGTGGCTCAAGGAGTAGGACGCTGGCCCCATATACCAGGGGTGGCAGGTTTAAGCCCGGCCTCAGACAAAACTGCAAAAAAAAAAAGAATTTGAGGTTGCTGTGAGGTCTGGTGACATTACAACAGTCTACTCAGAGCCACAGTGTGTGACTCTGTCTCAAAAAAAAGAAAGCCTAAGTTCATGTTAAGTAGTGCCACAGCACATTTGTAGAGTTTACATTTAGCTCTCTCCTGCTGCTGATGTTCAGGAGTGTACAAAGCTATCAACAACAGTCATCTGACATACTGAAAGAAGGGACTCCATGAAGACTGTACCATTTGGGGTCATTTTTTACACACACTCTAAATAAATAGAATGATGATCTCTGTAATGCACTATGGATTCAATCCTTTGTTGTTGGTTTGTCAAAATATATATTGTAGTTCAAAGCATAGATTTGCTTTCTATGTGGGAAAAAGAGCACTGCCGTTTCCTCTTCATCGCACATTTTACAGATGAGCGTCAAGGCTCGTTGTAGAGAACCGAGTGGAACAGTCTGTATGTGGCTTAAAACATATCTGTTGTTGCTTCTGGAATGAGATTGCTACACACACTTGATGTGAAAAGAACATCACATTACTAGGTTTATTGAAATGTTTTGCGTGGCTGGCAGACCTGATGGCTTTGTCCACATCCAAACCTGACTTATTTTATTTATAGTTTCCTTGTGCACCACATCTCCGGTCTCAGGTTCTTAATTCTTGCTCCCAGGACACGCATCAACATTTCTTGTACTTCCAGGCTTTTCATTCATCTACAGCATGCTTGCCAAACAAGTTTCAATTCATCCTTTCCAACTCAGGGCCATCCAAACACAATGAAGCTCCTTGCTGTCATATCCCACTCCTACCGCCCACTTCCCATCACTTTGCTAATGTTCACATAACCATCTCTAGGGTCTTCCAGGGACGTCTGTGATAATGTTATTTCCAGGGAGTCTCTTCGGATTGCTTTGCAGGGTTTATGTAACTTTAATCAACTAAATTTCAAACTCATCCATTTTTCATTCCACTTTACTTATACATTTCAAATTATACCTTTGACATACATAAATACCCCATGCTGTTGGCTAAAATGCCTACTATATATACTGTCTGTATTTAAAAGTATGCCCATTTCTTAATTTAAGTCTGTGAATTTCTAGAGATAGAAATTCATGCTTGTTGCTAGTGTGGTTTAGAGTGGTTATTAATAATACTATGATAGCTGCTGGTTCACATTGTGGATGACTGTGTATGGTACTGAGATGATGAGAGCATGCATCTGCTATTTTGTATAAATACCTAAAAGAAACACTCTTAGTCATAAGAACAGGACTTCAGTTCATGACTTTATTGATCCATACTCCAAATTGCCTTGATGAGTCATACCTCTAAGTGGGTATTGTCTAAAATTTTCTCTTTATATCATCACTTGCCTCTTACTTCCTTTCAGAAATGTTCACAAAGAATAATACTTCGGGTGATGTAAAAGAGCTCTGCTTTAGAAAAGATTCCAGCATTAGGTCTTTGGTCCAGGGGTAGTTGTGACTATGGAAGATGGAAAACAGGAAGCCAGAATACTAGGATGTAGCCTACAGAGCTGTGTCTACAAATTAGAGAGAGATGCAGTTGTAAGTAAAGCATCTTTGACTTGTATCTGGCAAATGAAATTTTTATTTGGCTTTGAACCCCCCTCTTCCATTTGTATTTCTTCTTATTATTATTAATTTCCCACACTGAAAGGTTGTCTCCCATTTGGAACCTTGAACATTTTAAGTGCTTAATAATAGGATTCTTTTTCAATGAGAGAGAGAGAAGAGAAAACTCGCTGGAGCAGTACAAGACATCCTCGGGGGACAATTGCTTTATTATAATATGTCAGAGTCATCATGAATTGGGAGTAGACAGGGGAATATCAGTTTCAGGAGAAAAACATTGTATTTATTTTAGCAAGTTTGTGGGAAGTTGCAGAAAATTATTCCAGCAGCTTCAAAGCTATTATGATAATAGTAGTTCCATCTTTATACTGTACATTGAAATAATAAACGGAAAAATAATTCAGTATGTCACTTTGGAAATAGCTTTTTGATCCTTAAATCAGAATAAATATGTGAATTAATTAAGCTCACAGTGGTATTTCTGGTTACTATAAAAATCTTCATGTCAAAGATGATAGGTAAATATTGAAATTTCTCTAAATTATAAAGAAATTGGTCTGTCCAGTTTCCTTGTTCCCACAAAATCAAACCCTCTAGTTGCATGTGCATACAAACATTGAATTTCCATATAGACTATTCTGACTTTCTTTGTTTGTGTGTTTTAAAAATTCTTAGCCTGCGAATATATATAATCCAATTGAGCTGAATAATTGTATACTGGCTACTCAGTGATGGCACAATTTTTTTTCAAAATAAATTGTCATCAACAAGGAACTACATTTTACGTGATTTAAGCAGGTATAGATTCATGAAATCAATTCCTTCTATCTCATCTCATCCTACTTTGAACATTGCACAGGGCTTTGCATTGGAGTCTTTTGTCACATGGGAAACTTGTGCAGCACTTTATGCTCAGCCACACCAGACAAAATGTGAATTATCCTTTTCTCTCCTCCATAGAACTCTGGGATTCTAGATTGGAAGCAGAGAAACCGGGGGCAAGGGCAGTGGATACCACCTGCACACTGTCTCATTTTCTGTAGGCAGATTTGCACTGGCTTTGTGGAAATAGTGAACCTGCTTTTGCTATCTGAGCCAAAAGTGACTTGAATAGTTGTGTTGTCAAATTTAGGTCAGATAAAGGACTGGATAAAAAGGAGGAGACGGAAGACTGTGGATAGAAATTAAAGATGTCATCTCTCTTATCAGATGGCACGCATTCAAATGCAGGCTCCATTGCATGTAAGACAGAGAAGTCGATCTATTTGAGGGAATTGGTTCGTGCAATTGATGCAAGTGTGGCGCCTGTTGCAGTTCAGCTACAAAGGTGGTCTGCTGTGTGATCTTAAGCAAAATTGTTTTTATCTCCCCTGTAAAGTGAGTGTGACAGTAGTGTACACTTGAAAACCTCTGTGTGAAAGTCAAATACAAAGGAAGATGAAGATAAGGGCAAGAAAGAGGAGGAGGAGAGAGAGGGGAAGGAGGCCATGAAAGAGAAGATGGTGAGGACGGGAGAGGAGGAGGGAAGGGGAAGGGAAGAAGGAAGGAAGGGAAAATTGAAGGGAAAAGAGAAAGAAAAGTAAGAAAATAAAAAAATATAAAGACATTTCACAGATTGAATACAAAAAGAGAAAAGAAAACTCATGCAAAATTATCAGTAGATTCAACGTTAGCAGTAGTTCAGCTAAAAGGTGAGAGTAAATGCCTCACTGACAGTTTTTGGAAAGCAAACATGGTACGAAATGGAAAAGAGGAAATGACAAATACTACTCCCAGATGTTGGTTGGGGAGAGAATAGGAAAGGAAGGGTGAATGTAATGTGGTTTCAGAGAGCAGTTGACGAAGCAAGAGGAGCTAGATCATAGTTGGCTTTGAAGAGACGTCTTCTCATGAAAGAAGAAGGAGGACAGTAAGGACAGGTTTGGACTTGAATCTGTGGAAAGAACCTTCGTGTGCCCACATATTTACTTAGAGCAAAGAGGGAGAAGTGAAAATCATGCCTGTTTGGAAAAGAAAACCCATGTAAGACTGAGAAGCTAGCCTAGAGCGGATGACCATGAGTGGGTGCCTGTGTGCACTTTAGTGTGGTTTTCTTCTGATGTATGCAGCTGCCATGAGCAGGGACGGTTGGCATAGATGCTTAGGTTGCCCCTGGGTTGGAATCCACCGGGATACTGGGGCAGGAGGTGCTAGGACAAGGACACCTATGGCTGGTGAGAGTGTGGAGGAAGGAAGAACCACGGAGTCAGTGCCATGTCGGGAAGAAAGAGATGTCGCAGAGGGTGGATTGTATTAGTGAGGACCCTAGAGAAACAAAACCAAAAAAATAACAGAGAGAGACTTTAAGGAATTGGCTTGTGCAATTGATGCAATTGTGGAAGCTTGGTGTGTCCAAAATCTGCAAGGTAGACTGTCAGGCAGAAGACCTAGGGAAGAGTTGCACTTCAAATGCAAAGGTGGTCTTTTTCCTCTTCTTCTGGGAAGGCTGGTCTTTTCTTCTATTAGAACATTCAACTAATTAGACAAGGTCACATTATGCAAAGTAATCTTTTCTCATCATCTGTTCATCTGAGTGTTTATTGTATATAACAATCTCTTCACAGAAATATTTAAGAATATATTTGACCAAATGTGTGGGTATCAGAGCCTCGCCAAGTTGACACATGAAATTAAACCATCACAAAGATGGAAGATGTCAAAGGAAGAGTGTAGTTATTGAAGCTGAAAAACAAATGTAAAGTGGGAGGATGGAAGTGAGAGAGTTGGAAAGAGCTAGTGGTCTATGACTGAAGGGTCGAGCGTCCACATTTACAGTGTCAAACATGGTACAATGCTAGGAAATGGTTAAGGACCAAGGTGTGGGCAGGGAAGGGTTGAAGAGGAGTATGCAAAGGTTATATAGGCACAGAATGTTTTTTTTTTTCTCTTTATAGAGACAGAGTCTCACTTTATCGCCCTCGGTAGAGTGCTGTGGCGTCACATAGCTCACAGCAACCTCCAACTCCTGGGCTTAGGCGATTCTCTTGCCTCAGCCTCCTGAGTAGCTGGGACTATAGGCACCAGCCACAACGCCTGGCTATTTTTCTGTTTTGCAATTCAGCCAAGGCCAGGTTTGAACCTGCCACCTTCAGTATATGGGACCGGCGCCCTACTTGATGAGCCACAGGCGCCACCAGGCACAGTGTTTTACAACTCACCCACAAGGATATTGAAGCAGGGAGATGCCGAGAAAGTTGCAAAGAATGTGAGGAAGTGACCTGCAGATTGGGAGAAAAAACCCTGCCTGGAGGGGCATAGTTTGCTGTAACCAGCTGACAGTCATGAAAAAGGAGAGGAAATATTTTCCTTCCTCTCCTTTTTTTTTGTTTTTCTCTCATTGACTTATTTTTACAAGGAAGAAAGAGAAATTGTCTATAATTGACAGAAGTTCTATAAAAACACTTACTGACTTCATAGACATGGAGCCCGTGAGAAAAGTGAGCCAACTGCACTTTAGGGCCCAGAGCATTCCTTTGGATTTCAGGTGAGATGGATAGTTGGTGCTTGTGGCATCATATGAAGCCTTTTCTGTGTGTTGTCCTACATTTCCATTTGCTGGAAGAAGAAACTGAAGTTCTCAGGAGTGAAATACCTCTGGTTACCAAGCAGGAACTGCTGGAGTCTGAATTAGAAACCAGGCTGCCCAGATCCAGAGATTAAACCCTCAATTCCCATTCTATGGCCAAGTTTAGAGTCCTCTGTTTAATGAGGGCCTGAGATGACCCCAAAAACGTTTTTAGAAGAAAGGGAAGCCAGCAGAGGGAGAATAGGCAAGGTACATAGAAGTATTTGGTTTAGAAGAGGACAGACGGCGCCCTTTCTGAGTAGGGCCGGGGGTAAGGCAGGGGCTACCCCTGACCTCACGGCCATGGGTGGTCTATTCACAGAGTGGTCAGTGTGTGCAGTGCTGGCCACAGCCCTGCTCCATACATAGGTTTGCAAAACCCGAGGAGCCTGAGTCACCCTTACATGGTGACAGGAGCTTCCTCTGTGAGAGGGCTTTAGTTCTGTGCCCCGGTGTACAAGTCTTTTGGTCTGTGACTTTGAAAGCTTAAAATATGATTGAGCCTCAGTTTCTTCACCTGGAAACTCAGGCCCCTGGTTGTATAAGACCTTTAAGGTCACCCTGGACTTACCAGTTCCACACTCATAAGATGCCTTTCACTCCGCACAATTCTTCAGGGATTATGGGATCTAGTTAAATCTGAGCCCTATGTTCCGGTCCTAGCAAATCACTCCAATTCACGGAACTATGTGGGAGATGGGAGGAAAGAATCCTGGAGAATCACAGTTTGGGCAGTGGTTGTGGGGACCTCCAGGGAAGTCACATATGCTGAGAGACAGTGAGGTTAACAGGGACTCCTGTACCTTACCTCAGCTCGCCACAGGCTAGAGAGTGGAGAATTTTACTTGATTAATTCTTACTCCATTTGTAATTTTCTCTTTAATCAAAATTTAATTTGTAAAATTTGTTTTCTCATTTAAATTTTTTTTGGAATTCGGAGTTGGTGTTGGTTTCACTTTCTACCTTTTTTCCCTTTGGGATTTAGGTGAGTCAAATCAAAAATAAAGCATGCTATTTCTTACCAACTTTGTTTTAATATTGCCATTCTGCTTTGTACGTTGCAGCCAGAGACCATTGCATAATTACTCCAATGCTGTTTTGTGATTCATCTGAGATGTGCCCATTAATCATGTTTTTCCTCCTGATGGAATTGGTGATTAAACAAGCTGTGACACAATTTTTTGAGTTACTTTCTCTCTTCTCTTTCTGCTAGTTAGGTGCACATATCAGCTTTAACCTCTACTGACTGACATTAGCTGGTTCTGAACAAGACAATGGTCCTCATCTTTTCTCCAAATTGATTCACAGACCTGTCTTGTTCTGGCTTCCTGTTCTGCATTTGGGGTCATGCTATGTGAAGCATTTCTCTACTCTTTAAGTTCAGGTTTTAGAAGCTATGCCTCTCTGGATAACCAAATTTTTAATGAAAGCGTTTCTCTTTAGAGAAGTATTCCAGATTAACAAAAGAAATTGAAGAGGAATGATAAAATTAGAATATCACCATTTTGTAAACTCTAATAAAATAATGTGTGTAGGCAACATCAGCAGTGGCTAACATACAAAAACAGAGACAAGCACATGTTATGTACCTCTTGATACAAGCATGTAATGTATCCTTTAAAGGATTTCTGCCGAAGACTCAAAACTAAGTCAGATCAAACCTAAAGACTACCAGCTCATGAGAAATACAGGAACAGAAGAACATATCATAGGGAAACAACCAGCAGACTGTGGGAAACCTACTGGACAAAGGGCCTGCTGTCTTCCATAGACAAATTAAGGGAAAATGAAAGGTAGGGCGTCCGTAAGTACAAAGAGGTTTAAGAGAAACTTACAGGCATTTTGGATATCCTGATGTGAACAATCCTGATACACGTGTGGATGCACATCCACGTGCAAGAGTGGAACGATCCACACAGGACACTGGTGATGTTACACAACTATTGTGAAATTTTAGGTGTTGCAATCAAATAGTGTTTTTGTTGAAAAATGAATCTTTGTCCCTTAAGGATGTATTTTGAGATATTTATGCATGAAATAATATGATATCTGGGACTGGATTTTAAATAATCTAGTAGGAAAAAATAAACATGAAGTAGCTGAGGAGGTAGGTAAGATAAAATTGGCCCTCAGTCAGCAGCCTTTTAAACCTGGAAGAATTTGATCTTTTGATTTTATTCTTTCCAGGTGTTAAGTTTGAAAATGATAAAAATTTTAATTTCACCTTTTAAAATTTTAGGTAAAGTTCCCCATCTTATGCAATAATTTTCCCTGCAGTAATTTAAGGCTGACAGTAATGAACAGCACCAACAAGCTGATCAGAGTATTGAGGTTAATGTGAAATTGGTTACTTCAACCTGGGCTGAGAGGAGGCTGTCCAGACCACATGGGGACCCAGCCAGTTCTGAGAGAGGGCCATGGGGCTCTGGTGACCGATGGAGTGAGGGTGGGATGGAGACGGGCTGATGAGTACATGAATCTCTCTGGTACCTACCTGGAAAGAGAGCAGATTTCCCCTCCACATAGGAGCAGCCGTAGTAGGTGATAGGAGCTGTTCATGGGAGCCATGCTTTATAATGACCTCCAGGTCATCACTGGCGTCTGTCCAGGCTTTAAAATTGCTTCCTCAAGCCCACATGATAATAGATGTCAAACAGGATTTTATTTTGTTATAGTTAATCAGTATTTATATTTATACCTCTGTTTTTTTTTTTTACCTAAAATATCTAATACAAAGTACAATTAGAAAATAGTAACAACAAGGAAAATCCATCTCAATAAATGAACTGTATTTAAAGGATGTATTTAAATTTTTTTAAAAAACAATGATTTCACTGTTCAACCACCTATACTATTTTTTAGAGAAAATAGTCTGAAGCATAAATATAGTGAACATATGCATGCGAATTATTCTGACAACTGACAGGTGCAACTTATAAAGCATGAAACAGTTTGCATGATAGGAACATAATTATAAATATTTAAAGACCCTTTTTTAAAATCAAATTATAATATAGCATATTGATTTGCCTTGACGCTTACCCTAGATTTTTCTAGATTTACTTAAAGCAGTTAAGAATTATATGGTGAATATAGCTGATTCTTGTTATCCCTGATAGTTATATTTTATAATGTCTCAACTATTGGACCATGGCTATGCCCTACCATCTCAAAAGTTCATGATATTGGCCCTGTCTAGACAGTATTTTATAGTTATGATAAATGTACCTTGATTTATTATTATTATATAACATTTTGATTTTATCTAAAAACTTGGAAATTACAGAGAAAATATGAAAATGAACAGAACAATCACAGTTTTGCTTTGTGTCAAAATTATTATTTAGGCCTGGAATAGTAGCTTGTACATGTAATCATAATATCTGGAGGCCAGTGCAGGAAGATCATTTGAGATCAGGAGTTCAAGACCAACTTGAACAGGAAAGAAACCCTGTCTCTACCAAAAATAGAAAAACATCAGCCAGGTGTGATGGCTGGCACATACTTTAGTCCCAGCTTCTCAGGAGGCTGAGGCAGGAGGATCCTTTGAGCCCAGGAGTTTGAGGTTTACTGTGAGCTATAATGATGCCACTGAACTCTAGCCAGGTCGACAGAGCAAGATTCTTTCTTAAAAAAATTTAAAAGGAATACTGTTTATATGTAGGAATTTTTTTTTTCAGTCCTTTCCTCACTTTCAAATGAATTAAGATTATAATTAGTTTTGCACATGGATGTGTGTGCATGTGTATATAGAAAGAGAGAGGAAGAGGGGAAGATAGAGAGAGGGGATTCTCATTATTCCTAGTATTTAGTTATATTCTATAACATTCCTGTGAACCCTGAATTAGGGAGCACTGTACCATTACTTCTAGGTTAAATACATATGGGTTAGAGTTCTGTGATCACCAGTTTACAATATTTTGTCAACCAGTCAATGCATAACCTTGTCTTATGTATCTCTGTTTATAGAGACCTTATTTTGTTATGTATTGTTGATTTATTGACATTGAACTCATGGCCAATGACACTGAAAGTTCTATTACTTTCTCTCGAAGGTCCATCTCGGCAGGAACCCCAGGTAGCAGTTCAACACTGTGTTTGGGGGCCATTTTACATAGAGAAGTCTCCAAGAAAAGCACAAAAATGCAAAAAGCATATATATTATACTAAATAGACCATGAAAAGGCCACACCTTTGTAGTATGAGAGTTGAAGCAGGAGGCAGAATGTTGCCTTGTTTGAATTCAGTTGGTAACAATATGTGCCTTGGGCAGGTCAAATTTTCTCTTGCTGTGGGGGTGTCCACAGATGACCACAGAAGAACCTGGAGTATTGATTTTGAGGGTACAAATAAACTTTAGCTAATAGGCAAATTCACAAATACAGAATGTATGAATAATGAGGATTGATATAATTTGTTATTTGACTAAAAAATACTATATAGGTCACTAGCTCTGGTTTGTTCTTTGTACAACTTTTACAATCTATTTGCAGAATTAGCCTCAGGCAAAATAGTAAAATGAGCAATTTTTTTTCTCTTGGAAACTTCTCTTTTCCTTCTCAGTGGTGTACTTTTTTTTTTTTTTAATTTAATTTGTGCTTGCTCTCAGGAATTAATAAGACTAAAATTTAAAATACAAGCTTCAAAGATAAGAATCATCTCTGTCTTATTTCCACTAATTTTCCAGAGCCTAACTTAGTGCTGAAAACATGGTAAGTGCTCAGAAAATATTTAGACAAAATAAATGAATCCTTGTCATTAGTAATACACAGTCCTACTGAGATAGGCAGAATGGCCCTACAGAGATGTTCCCGTCCATAATCTTGGGACCTGCGAATAGTTACCACACATGGAAAAGGGGAATCAACATTGTAGATGGAATTTGAGGTGCTAATCAGCTAATTTTAGAACAGGAAGAGTTCCTTGGTGGACTCAGTGTAATCACTCAGGACCTTAAAAGTCAAAGAAGAAGGCCGAAGAGGAGCTTCGTAGGGAGATGTAACCACGGAAAAAGATCAGAGTGATGCGATCTGGGAATGACACCACCTGCATTTGCAGGTTTTGAAGATAACAGAGGGGGCCAGGAGCCAAGGAATTGTGCAGCCTCTACAAGCTGAGAAAGGCAAGGGAATTAATTGTTTCCTAGAATCTAAAAAAAAAAAAATTTTTTTAAGCTTGCTGACATCTTGATTTTAGCCCAGTTTGACCTGTGTCAGATTTTTTTGGCCCATAGAACTGAAAGGTAATAAATTTGTGTTGTTCTAAGCCGCTTATTTTTGGCAATTTGGTACATATTCGTGCTGAACAAAATTAACACACCCACCAAATGGCACTGATAGTCTAATAATTGATATCACAAATTCGAAAAGCTATGAAAACACACAGTACCGAACCATTCATATATCAATGTCTGGCATCAGGATGGGGACTGGAACTAATGTTCTTAGTCTTCAAATCTTGATACATAATTCTCAAAATTGATTAATTTTGTGAATCCTTTAGTACCAATAGTCTGTCTTAGTTTAGGGGTAAAATAATTGATTTTATCTCATTGGTTTGTCATTATTGAATGTGTGAAAAAATGTTTTATATATTTATAAATCATGTTGCTATAATAAATAATACCTCTGTAGTCATAAAATTTTTATAATAAGTCTGTGTGATAAAATATGATAAGAACAGTTTCCAGTACTAAACAAAGAAATTGTTCTCTGAAACTTCAGAATTAATGTTCATGAAATAATGTGACAGAAAAAAGTAATGAAAATTAATGTTGCTTTAAAAACCATCGAACATGGACAACATCTTGATTGCATATTATCAGTCAATGTGATTTAATAGTTTACATTTGGATGATTGTGTTTTTATGAGAATAACAAAAGATGATCTAGAGAATTTACCCTACCACCTC
Source organism: Arctocebus calabarensis (assembly GCA_963573935.1). Classification (NCBI taxonomy): domain Eukaryota; kingdom Metazoa; phylum Chordata; class Mammalia; order Primates; family Lorisidae; genus Arctocebus; species Arctocebus calabarensis. The sequence goes on from CAUYON010054805.1 coordinate 39,625, forward strand.
AAATATAGGCCGTGCTCAATAGATGTAAAGCAATTGTTGAAGACGCCATTGTTACTATGGAAACTCAGTAGGGCTACATCCCCCTCTTCTTTTGTTTTCCAGATCAGCAACAATGTATCATTTAAAAAAAAGCATTAATTGTTTTTGAAACCCAGTACTACATGAATATTTGTTATTAATAGGTAGGCATTTGCCAGTCTATTTTGCCCCAAAGTCAAGAGTTTTGTGTTTTACTATCAGTCGTTGACTTGAGTTGCTGTCTGAAAATAGCCCTTCAGTGCAGGCAGGTAACAGTCACTTGCCCAAGTTCCCACTGTGCGGGTTAAGCGTCATCAACATCTTGTGGTATTAGAAACATGACTGAGACGTTTCCCCAGAGCGTTCCTACAGCATGGCCATTTGTTTTATCCTTCCTCAGAAAGGCAGCAGCATTGTGCACTGCCAGGAGTTCACCCCCCAGAAAGTCCGCATTTTTCAAGCCTTGCTGTAATCATCAAAATGATGTGGTAAGTGCTTGAGGTGATGGATAACCCAGTCACCTTGATTAGATTAATTCACATTGTACGCCTATCAAAACAGTACACGTCCCCTATAAAGACATACAACTATTGTGTATCCATAATTAGAAAGAAAAAAGAAACAAAAACAAACTTGTCCACACAGAGAAATACCATTCTTTCCCATTTGGGACAGTGATGAAGTGATTCTAAACCTCTACAAATGTATATGTATAGACTATTGATTAAATAGATTTGAATAAAATGAAGGAAACATATGGATTTGTAGTGTTTTCATAAATATATCAGTAAATTCACACAAGGTAAAATGGACAGAATAAATAGAAAAAACTTAAGGTTGCTGAAAATTATCTCCAGTTTAATACTGTGACTTGTAAATAATTTCTCATATGTAATATCACTGTGGTATATAAATATATATCTACTGATGTATTGCCTGTCAAGAAATGTTCTAGCCATTTTATATACATCTACATATTTCTCATTTAAACCTAAATTAATAGAAACTATTTATTGACATTTTATATACAAGGACACTGAAATCAGAGACTTTTTCCAAGTAATACAATTTGGGCAGTATCCAACTCCAGGTATGTCCTAATATGTTCTGATTTCCCGTGTAGAATCATTCATTTTGTACTTCAAATTATGATATTTAGAATGCAGTTATGGGCCCTTTTGAAAAAATGAAAAAAAAAAAGGAAAGTAATTCTCAAAAAGAAAAAAGCTTACATATAATTTGTAATTGTTACTTGAGTATATAAACCAGAATGTGTGTCATTAAAATAGAATATAACAATCACTATCTAGTATAAAATATAAGTATGTACAACTGTATTATCACTGAAGGAAGGAAAGAAAATGGATCTTACTAGGTACTAGAGAAACTTAGATGTTAGGAAATAAGTGCCCAGATGTAATGAGCATTTTGGGAATGTGTGGTCAGATGATGCAAATGGTTCCATACACAGAAGCATGTGACCCGACTCATGTATATACACAGGCACATATGTCAGCCTGGGTCCCAGGCCACATACACAGAAGCACACGTCCTAACTCACACATACACAGGTGCATATACCAACCCGGGCCCTTGTTCTGTTTTGTATCTGTATCTACCTAGGAGACTAACCTCAAGCCAGGGTTGTGGGGTTCCTTCTGCAGCCTGGCCATGCTGGTTCTTCCATCCAGCCTCGTAACCTCAAAGCAGTGACCTATTCTGTCCCCAAACACTCAGATTCTTCTATCTAATATATGTGCTACCCAAACTGATGTATTTAGTTTACATTCCTCTTAAACAGTGTTTTTCAACTTTTTTTTTTTTTTTTAATCTCAGGGAACACTTGAATCTATAGTTAAACTTCCCCAAGTACACTTAAATTATGTTAATCAAAACAAAAAGACTAAAAATAAAAAGAATATACTCTTACTGTGCTTTGAACATTGAAAAATAGTTTAATTAATGATCTTAAAAAATTTTCGTGGCACACCAGTGTGTCCTGGGACCCCAGTTGAAAACCACTGCTCTAGAGGAAGATCCGAGACAAGAATTTCACTGCAAGTCTTTTGTGTGGAAGGTGATTCCAAGAACAGTAGTCGGGGGAGCAGGGAGGAGAGACAGAGAAGGGAAAGCAGCGTAGTAAGGGATACAATTTGACCAACTGGAAGCTTGACCCACTGTGGGGGACTTTAGGAGCCAGTGTAGTTTACACACCTCGGCGTTACCCACCCAAAGGAAAGGGAGCTGGGGTATGTATTCAGCATTTCCAGGGGTTTTTGGTGGAGGGCTCATCCTTCCTCCCTGGTGATGGACAGAGCCCTCAGGTAAAGTGAGGCAATACGTGATGTGGACTTTTGCAAGACATGTGTGGATGCGGCATAGGCCGTGGGTATATGGTGAGCAGTGGGTTTCTCTTGCTACTGGGATCCTCACTTATCTACTGGCTCTACTTTGTACTAGTTCTCTCTTTTTTTAAATCCTTGCATTTGAAGCATGTGTGGGCTGGGCCGCACTCTGAAAATGAGGGTCTGTCCTGTATTCCTTTATCACGGCCCTTGCCACCTCTTTACTCCCGCACTCGCCGTGTGATCGCATCCTTTGAGAGAAGCCACATGCCCTGGCTTATTAGGCCTTCACAGTCAGAGGCTTGTTTATGAACTGAGACTCGGCTATCTGTCTTCTGGCCCCATAAATAACAGGTACAGAACAACTCCAGTCATACTAAGCAGGTGTGGTTCCTTCTCATCACTGCATTACCAAGGCAATCCAAATAGAAACCCTGGGATGTGGCTTGGCAGGCCACTTACTCACCAAGGTGTCCTCTTATCATTATGAACCAATTTACTAGGACGTTATTCCAAGCTTACTCATCTGTGCTCTCTCAGCTAACTTGAATCCATCCAGCCACCTCTGGGTTTGAATTGCAGGACTACCTTTCTGAAGTTTGGAAAGTGTGGTGTGTCTGGCATTTCTGTTACCTGCCGTTACCTCCGTTTGTCTATTGAGGTGGACAATGTGAAGCTTAGCGCTGTGAGACATCAGAGTTGTGCAGTGGAAGTGTGCTGGGCCCGTGAAGACGCCTCCTGTCCCTCACATACGATGAAGAGCGCGCGTGGTGAACACCGCCAGCATAAACAAACTCTCCGTTCACATTTGACATTTTACATCTCTTACTCTTTTCTGCTGGAAGAGTCCACTCACCTCCAGTGTTTTTTCCCCACCAGTGGCAGTTTTTCCAATTTGTACCTGACTTACAGAAATTTCTGGGTTTTATGTTTTTTGGGGGGAGATGTTCTGAAGCATGCTACCATTTATTGGTCTAAAATTTCCCGTTATGCCCAAACTACATTCTTCTCTAAGGACAGAAGATCTGGCCGGCATTTTATACTCCACCAGATTATCTCTGCATGCAGTTCAACATCTGATCCGCTAACTGGCAGCATCAACATCACTTTGGAGCTTGTTAGAGATGCAGAATTTAAGACCTCACCCCAGATTGATGTAATCGGAACCTCTGGTCCAGGAATGGTGTTTTGACAAGCCCCCCGTGTGATACTTGATGTGCACACCACGCTGGAGTAACACAGTTCTACATCTTTGCTACTTACAATTGTGATTCTGGGACAGGTAGCAGTGGTATCACCAGAAAAGATGATTCTTGTTAGAAAACCGGAATCCTAGTCACACACCAGACCTCTTGAGTCAGAACTGGCGTTTTGACAAAATCCACAGGTAATTTGTGGGCACATCAAAGTTTGATGCCACGGGATTTAGCTTGTATTTTCAGTGTCAATATATCATAAGCTGTATCAAATTATTCAATAAAATTAGAGTCAGAAAAGAATCCTAATATATTTTAAATGGAAAGTTATATTAAGAAAATGTACCTAAGGCTGCTGCAGTGGCTCACGCTAGTAATCCCAACACTCCGGAAGGCCAAGTGGGTGAATTGCTTGAGCTCAGGAGTTTGAGAGCAGCCTGAGCAAGAGCCAGACCTTGTTTCTACTAAAAATGGAAAAATCTAGAGCAGAGGAGAGTGAGGGCAAGCTGAGGTGCTCTAGGCATCTTCCAAGAGTAATGACGAACGACAGCTGCTTCACCTCCTGCCTTTCAGATCTGTGCAAGTTCCCCTTTGGCCAACTCTACCCCAGAGCCATGCAATAGGAGATTCTGGGAGCCACAGTTCCAGCTTGTCTAAGTTGACAGCACAATTATTACAATGGTGGGATGCTCTTTCCTACATTAAGGAGAAACTGGGAAGAAAAAAGTTTGGGGTGTAAGCGATGCAGATGCCCCCAGTGATCCCTGTGTCCTGCTGTTCACATCCCGGGCAATCCCCTCCCATTTAGCATGGGCTGAATTTAGTTACTCACTTCCCTCCTCGGTTTTCTCCCCTCACTAGACTACACTTGTGTTTTTTCTTTGCTGTGCATGTGTGGTTGTTTATGTATTGGTTTCTTATTAGCAGAGTGCATTGTATACTTGTTTTCCTTTCTTGTGATGCTTGGCTGGGAGGAGTATGTTTCCACTCTGTCTAGGTTGGTGCAAGAGACATAACGTCTCCATCTTTTCTTGGGACTGAGTGGTGTTCCGTGGTGAGCATGTGCCATGGTTTGTTGATCCATGGCATTCATGGTTTGATGGGCACTTGGGTTGCTTCCACATCTTGGTGATTATGAACTGAGCTGCAGTAAACATTCCAGGGCAAAAAAAAACACCAAAAAACAAACAAACAGAAAAACCAGCCAGGTGTAGTAGCAGGTGCCTGTAGCCCCAGCTACTTGGGAGGCTGAGGCAAGAAAATCACTTCAGCCTGAGAGTGTGAGGTCACTGTGAGCTATGATGCCACAGCACTCTTCCAACGGTGACAGAGTGAGAAAAAACAAAAAAACAAAGAACCAATATTAATGCTGAAATCAAAGTTCTCTTTGGAAAGCCATTAGCCAGGATATTAAGTGCCTACAGTATACGTCCTACGGAAGATAGCTACTAGAGGAACAGGCAAGAGAAAGCCACACCGCAAACTTACTTTGTATTTCATTATATTTTTAAAGACGATACTATATGACTATTCAAAATGATTGCAACACATCCTTGAGGAAATAGGGAAAAAAATGTCTTCTCAGCAGGTGTAGTGCAGAGATTTATTATCTAGCAGCCACTGCCAGCTCTGCTCAAGTATATATTGTCATTTGGGAAATGTGCCTCAGTCAAACCCGAAGAAAACACAATTGTTTTTGAGTGTTGAGTACCTAGGGAGGAACTCTGATTTGAAATAACAAATGGACATGGAATTTGAATTTTTAAAGCTTGCATACGTACACATTGTCTGGGTTCAGAGCCATTTCTGGTGCACAGACGTCCCCACTCATAGCTCAGAGCTGCAGGGTGAAGAGGAAGGAATGCAAAGTGTTCCTGGCACAGGCTCTCCGAAATACCTGGCCCTGTCGTGATCACATTTGGGTCTTTCCTCACCGGAGGAATAATAGGCTTATCAATTTTATCGTAAGGGTTTTAATCCTTTTCGGGCTGTGAAACGGCTTTGACGAGCATGATCGTCTAAATCGCATTCCGACATCAAGCTCTTCTTTATTCGTTTGTCCCTGACTTGTCACCCTCATAGATTCTCAAATCTGCTCTCTTCACCGACTCCTTTGCCACTTTTTTCCATTAGGAAACACGCGAACAAACAAATCCCTGGGGATCGTTACCTTCCTGCTGCTGTGATTATTCTCAGCAATTGAGAACAATTTTAATAACCACCGAGAAGCTCCCGCCTACACCCTAGATAGATAGAAATGTGATGAGTTGGTCAGTGAAACTCAGAGGTAGTATTAATCATATCACAAAATGGGGGTGATAGGGATCCCTGAATCGACCCTGTGCAATATACTTACTTCACACTTGCATTTACCACGGTGGTAGTAGCCTGCATGGCTGAAGATTATCATTGAGGAATTCCCCAAAGGTTGGACAGTTACGTATTATGTGCCACTGAGCGTGTGAAGTGAATGAAACACAGTTCTGAGGCCCAAAGTGCTCACAGCTGAGTGGGGCTTAGAGGCCTGCAAAGTACTTGAGGTCTCTGTGATAGAACACAGAGAATGTCTGAACTGCCTGGGACCAGACGAGGCTTCAACAGGGGCCTTACAGGGCCCGGAAGAGGAGGAGGGTGAAGGCATTCTTAGCAGAGGGAAAACATAGGGAGGGTCACCATGTCTGGGGAAAAAATGGTGCATCATGCAGCAGTGAGAGGCTCCAGGTGGGAGCAGAGAGGATGGGGACACCAGGAGACTTTATCTTGCTGTGCTGTGCGAATGTCCGCTAATGTTGAGAAGGTTTTGATGCTTCTTCAGAGAACTGTCGGATCTATCAAGGAGCTATAAAATAACTTAAACATTAGGGGATTCAATCAGTGCAGAGAAAAATATAGTCAATATAATTGCTTTATTTCATTTTCCCAACAGAAACAAACTCTATTAGACTGTGAGCACTTCAGTGTGTCTAATACTTTCCCAGATTGTTTTTTCCTCTGGATATTCGTCTTCGAGGGGATGAGCAGGTATGCCAAAGAAAAAGTCAGAGGGAGCAGGGGGAAAAGCGATGCCTGTTTATTATGGCAGGCTCTGGCTTCTGCAACAGCTAAAAATTCATGAGAAAATATGTCCCTTTTAAAATTCAACTTATGGTTTGACTTTCATCATGAGAAACTCTGAAACTCTGATCTTGGTGGTATAACAGAGTTGGTCAGGAATGTTTTCTTACTTTGTCAGTTGACCTTGAGCAAGTTATTTAAATAGTGCCTATAGAATGGGGTTTATTCTGTAAATCACAGATGCTGTGTCCTTTACTTTCATTGAAATTGGAAAGGTTGGATTTGTAAGAATACACACACATCCCTCCTTCATAGTACTTGGAAGATCTAAAAAGAGCAAATATGTCCTTCAGAGGCTTATTAACTATAGTAAAAATGGGAGCTATTAAATTTCCTGGTTTTAAATTATAATTATAACTTTAAACAAATTACAAGAGGAAACTATATTCTAATTTTCACTAATTTTTACAGTGATGAGATTGGGAGTAGCCTTCCTTCTTCCCTTCTCTTTTCCCCCCAAATTCTGTAACACATTTAAATGACTTTCATAATGAAAGTTTGTTTTCACTTATTTAAACATGACTCATACTTCGAAATAAAGTAGTTTTGTTGAAATTAAATTTAAATATTTTGCCACCTATTTAAATATTTATTTAGTTCAATTAAAATGTTTATCATTTCCAAAGAAGCCCAAGGTGGTGTCAACAATTATTATGTAAAACTGAGAAGAGATGTAAAAGGAATCCAGACTCTGTGATGAGTGTACATCACTCACATCTTCCTACCATGAAAAGTAGGAAATTATCCTTTTGTGTTTTCTCTCCCAGTCAAAGCTAAAAGGTCGCAGTCTTTGAAGGTCACAGTGTTCGTCTACTTCCATGCAGTTGATAACATGGAGAATAAATTTCTTCTGATAGAGAGTTAATGGAACCACCAGGCAGTTCAGTTAAGACCAGCGGCCTCAAACATTCCTCTCTTTCAAAGAAAGTTGTATGTTTGAAATCATTTATTTCTGATGAAAAACATGACTCTCCCAGAGGAATGACCATAATGACAATAAATGCAAGCAAATGGGAAGGTACTAAGGTGGGGCTTTAGGGGGATCACGACCTTTTGCTGTTGTTTAAATCAGATTCACAGAGGGCACCAGGGGACTTGACATTATTAATTTTTTTTTAAACTTTCACTACTACCTTTTCAGGCTAAAGGCTTTTAAAATAGAGCTTGATAAATTATTTCACTGGAAGAGAAAGCACCTCTTTAAAGTGTCTTTAGTAAAAATAAATGTACAAGAACCTTTTGCAGTTTTGTTTTGGTCACACAAACCAGTAACAGGCACTAGTTTCCCTGTACCCCCTGAAAAGACCTCTGGATGACTTTTATTAACCTGAAAACTGATGGAAAGTAACATAATCTTGATCATAAATGAGGAAGGATCTCAATAGCAACTAAAAAAGATGTATCTAAAAATGACTTTGCAATGTGGAATTCATTTACAAATTTTGCTTTATTACACTTTGATTATTAACTTCACAGGGGTTTATATATCTATAAAAGCAAAATGGATGACTTCACTTAAAATGTGCATAGTAGTTAGCCATTTAATTCAATAAATAATAGCAAACTCACTGCTAGAGCAATAGCTGCTGCTTGGACATACCAGCCAAACACCACCAAAGCACACCTGTAGTCAGACAAAATTGGGCACACTCCCTGGTTCAACAAGGGAAAAGGTACACTGTATTCGAAAATCCTAATTTTAATCTAGAAGGTGGGAGGAGTGGGGCAAAGCTAAAGCTGTAATTGGAGAAGAGGGAACAATCACTCGTGTTAGCCAGAGTGATGGCCACTTTGGTGATCTAGACATTATTTTAGTTTTGATCTTCATTTTGGCCTGATTACAGAGTGGTCTTACTTTTTTTGTCTTGCTCCATCAGAGTCAAAGAATGACTTTCTGCCATGTTGGTTTCCTGCAAAATTGTTTAAGAGTAAAACTCCATCCTGGCTCCCAGCTGACAGAAGCCAGGGTTGCTTCTATCTTTGTCACTGTCCTTCACCTCAGGCCTACTGTGTATTGGTTGGGGCTACTGTGCCTGCAAACAAATCACCAACTGTGCAGCACTTCCCTGCAAAGAGGAGCCATCCTTCTTCCCAGCTTACACATAGAACATACACAGCTTTCAGGAGCCCAGCAGTTTGCTCATAGCCACACACCAAAGAACTGCAGCTCTTTGTTACAAGAATAATTAGTTAGGAAAGTAGATGCACAAGAAATAATGAGTCGCTTTAAAGGAAACAGAGCACAAGTGAGTGTGGGGAGCCAGAAAGACTTGTGGGAGTGGAGCACTTGAGATTAATTTAAGTATTATATAGAAATGTTGGGTGGTGCCTGTGGCTCAAAGGAGTAGGGTGCCGGCCCCATATACCAGAGGTGGTGGGTTCAAACCCAGCCCCAGCCAAAAAAAAAAAAAAAAGAAATATATGACGAGGTCTTACCGGTGGGTGGTATCTAGAAGCATTCCAGGTCCACAGCTGGCAAAGGCAGAGAGGAGGACAAGTAGGAGCGTACACTGAAGGTTCCCAGTAGTTGGTGTGACAACACTTGTAGCCAGAGTACAGTAATGATGGGGACAGGGTGGGGAGAAGACTGGGGAAGCAGGATGGAGCTGGGATTTGAATAGGAAGTTGGGAAGGGTGAAGCTTCAATGCTTACTGCATGTTTTTGATCTAGGACTAATGATTATTCCAAGCTGGGAGGAGTGGTGTGTGTAATAAGAATAAATATTTATTGAGCTTTTAGCATCACCCGTTCATTCATTTATTCAGCAAATACTTAGAATGTTGTACCATAGGCAATGAGATACATGTAGGGGAATCAATCGTTAATAAGGCTCTTTGCTTTTATAAGGGGATGTCGCAATCTGATATGCAGGACTTTATAATGATGATAAACAGGCCTTTATAATAATTCGGCTTCTACTTTAGGCAACATGTAAGTGGAAATCCAGGACCTACAGGAGAAGAAGCAACAAACCCTTCATGGGCATGAGGGAAAGCTTTCTGTGGTAGGTGATATTTGAGTCCAAAGTCCAGAGGATGGGGAACAGTTTCCTAGCAGACAATTTATGGGTGCTGTTGAGGGGTGGGGGTTGATGGAAAATAAAGACATGAACAGTGAGAACTGTGAAAAGTTACTGGAAGTGACAGTCAGAGAAGGCTGGTGAGAGAAGAATGAGCTACCAGTGTCAGGAGAATATGAAGAAGAGAGTCACAGAAGGTGAAATGTCAGTGAGAATGGGGTAGCCAGAGGCAGGAGCAGGTTGCCCACTTCTCCAGGACTGTGGGGCTGAAGGAATACGAGAGGGGAAGGAAGCTTTGGACTGTGGATACAGCACACATCAGGTATGTGGCTGCTGGGTTTGTTTTCATTATTATTCATTTCTCGGAATAGAATATACAGCAACTGTTACATACCTAATGGTAGCAGTAAATAGCCAGAAATAATAAGGCCTGAACCATAAAATACTAGTGTTATAGTCAATTCTTAAATCTGTCATTTCATGAATAAAATTTCATACTTGTAATTGCAGCATTAGAAGTACGGAGGTGTTTACATACAGGGAGAGAGAGGGAGAGAAAGAAAGGATTGATTGTGTGCCAGAGGAAGCCTGAGTTCCTGCAGTACAGAGGCGCTCAGACTTTGTTTAGTGTGCATCAGAATCACCCAGAGGCTTAATTGCTGCTCGGTGTGGCATTCGTGTACCTGTCTTGCTTTCCCTGTCTGCTGTCCCAGCCGTGGACATTCAGGCTGCTTTCATCTCTTGGCTGTAACCTGCATGGCACATCCGTGTGCATGTCCCTGACACACGGCATGAGAATTACACGGGATATAAAACTAGAGTCAGATTCACCAGCAATAGGGTGAACACCGATCAGTGCCCACATTACATAGCACCCTGGCGCCCTCCAGAACAGGTGCATCAGTCTACGCTCCCCGCAGCAATGCTTGAGTGCCGTACATCCCACACGGTGATGTTCAGCTGCCTGAACTTTGCTAGCCTTTAAAGCACAAAGTGATGTATTTTTGTCCTTTCATATCATATTGGGCACATATTCTTATTTGTTTTTCTCTTTCACTTTGTTAACTGTATAATCTTGGATAAATCACTTTGCCTCCCTGAGTTTCAGTTCTTTCATCTGTAAAATGAGGAAAAATGAAATCGCTCTCATCGACAGGTCATGAAATGACCTGCTGTGGTCTAGAAAGCAACTCACACTGGGTCTGCAGCACACCCTGAACAGGATTTATTTATATTTGCTTTTATTCTTGGATTTGATAAAAAATGTGATTTCTCAAAAGGCAGATTTAGAAAGTATTCAGAGAATTATCAATGATCGGAATTCAGTTTGGGGTATTCTTGTGAGGCCACTGGAACCCACAGTGAGGGATCGGAAGCATCTGCAAAGTGGGTGATGCCCAGGACAGTGATAATGTCCAGGACACGGGGATTTTAGTAACGGGAAGAGACTAATAGGTGAAAATGAATTTTGTGTCCTTTTTTGCTTATAGTTTGTTGTATATAAGTACTATAATCATATCATTAAAAACTTCTAAATAAAGGATGTTAAAAAAAGAAACGTATAGTATTATCACTTAATAAAACCACCACTGTATTAACACTTTGATGCATCATCTTCTTTCTTATTATGCTTAGCTTCAAGTTATAAGTATGCTGATAACACAATAGTGTATCATTCTTAAATGATGAAGAGACCTAATTTTTCAGTAGTCTGCAAAAATCACCATTTTAATTGCTTTATAATATTCCATCAAGCCTGTGTGCCATGGTAATTATGTCTCAGTGCTGTGGACTGGAAAATATTCCATGTCTTTAAAAATATAGCACTAATTATAAATTATTTTAATGAAATGGGTTTAGAGGTGCTAACATATCTTAATGTTAGCCAATGTGCTTAATACTTTATGTTTATACAGCCCCAAGGAGAATAAACACACTCAGTAACATTATCTTCAAGCATCCTTGTGATCTGGACAGTCTGTGTATCACTACTGTGTTATAAATGAAGAAACCAACCAAGGCTGTGTGTTTAAGAATTTGCTTTAGATCTGATCAAGAGCCAATATTGGGGTACATTGTGATATTTTGATACATATATATGTTGTGGGATGACCAAATTGGGCTAGTTAATATATCCATCACCTCATAAAGGAATGATTGAAATTGAAGGAGTATTGAAATTATACTTACATCATTTAACTTTAAAGTAATAAATCCCAATACTGTGTCACTGAGTGCTAAAAAGTTTGCTCTTAGAATTTTTTCATTTTAGCTTCTTTATCTATAGATAGAAGCCAGGTATTTATTTTATCTGGTTCTTTGCTGAACTTCTTATGGTTATTCTATTATTAGGAATAATATAACTTCTTAAAATTCAAATAAGCAGAGTTTAATTTAAAATAACTATACAGTATCATTAAAATCATATGCACTATATTTTGCAAATGGACTTCAGAGGATGTATATAAATATCTATAAAAGATATCTATTTTTAAATTGATTGATTACTCACTTTAGAAATATTTTTCAAATGTTAATAAATCAGTCTTGGCTGCATTGAAACAGAAACAATTGGATAGTTTGAAACCTCTTGTTCCTGGATGGTGCTATAATTACACTGGCTAAAATACAATTCCTCCCAAGTACATGCAAAACCAAGTTAAAAGAAAACTCTACATTAAAGAAATTAAAATTATTTTTGTTTAAACAACTTTCCTAGGAAGAACTTGCTTAGTATCTTCTGTCTTAAGGTCAAAAATATTGTCAAATACATTCAAATAAGTATTGGCTTTATTTCCCAAATGGAGTTATCACTTTGATGGAAATACATTTAGAGGAGTAGCTACTTCTCTTTTTACTGCCTAGTTGGGCAACTCAGATGTTAAACTCAAATAATGCGATTTGGATTCAGACTAATAAGCTGTCTGTGACAGAGTGCCATCTGTGACGACTTAATCACGACACCACACAACCACCACAACTGTGCATTAGCGAGGCTTGTTACGAAGTAGGCAGATGTTAATGTCTTTATCTTACTTGGACTTCAAACTTTGGAAGTAAGTATTCCTATTTCCAATTTATAGACGAAGAAACCGAGGTTTAGGAATCTATCTGATTCAAATTTCTCCAGCTGTTAAGTGATAGATCCCCATCTATTAAGAGCCAGGATTGCCTTTTTTTCCCCCCCTAGGTCGCACTAAGGTCTCCAGTCCACAGGTTTGGGTGGGCATTTTTAACATTTCCTCGTGGAGAGTTTACATGTTTCACTTGTTGGAATAATGATATGGGTGCTTGAAGAAAATTTTCTACCAAGATAAAGAAGATATTTGTTTGAACCTGAAATAAATGTGTGTCTTCTGTGTCAAATAGAGGAGATATTTCCCAAATCTCAGACATCCTATCATTAAAAATAGAGCACGTGCATTAAAGCATTTCAGTTCTCTGTGTTCCTTATTCCATTTATCTACATCAAGATACCCATGGGTATGTGAGCCATTCGCTGGTTTATTTAGTTGTTTTGTTACCTCTGGCAGTCTTTCAAAAGGCAATGCATGTGGGCAGGTGTTATTATTGATTGAAATGAAAAAGTTTGCGCCAGTCTCTCTACCCAGTGTCTGCTGTGTGCATTTATTCACCTCTGCTCCCAGAGGATAGATGAGTCTGTCTTTCTGTGAAGAATAGGTTAAGAAAGCCTGCACGGTTTTACTGCCTGATTACATTATTGCTGAATAAAGTAGTCTCTCTTTTGACTTTCTATGTAATTAAACTTTAATTGTATGAGCAGGCCCGAAGGTCAAACAACCCAAAATAATACATCATTGTATTTTTTTGTCCATGTGTTCTAAAAATATTTGGTAAAATTTAAAGTTGCCAGCAATTTTAAAAAAGAATACTATAGAGACCGTTAATCTTTGTATCTGATGAATTTCCTTGTTACAAGCAGGTGCACCCCAGAGGTACTGACCTTCTCAAATGTGTACCTCCCATAGAATTGTGAGTTAGGATCTAAAGAAAGATACAGTGGTCTCCAGCTAAATAACCTATTTACTATGCATTGTAAATCACAATCTACATTGCAGTATAAAATATACATTAATGTATATACAATATACATTAATAATATAGTTTATATACATTAAGTAATATATAACATCAGAGGCCAAGATGAGAGTCATCAATTCTAAAACTATAAGAAATAGTGAGGGCTGATTAAACTCTATCCAATTTTTTTAAATAAGCGAATTTTTTTCAAAATAAATATAATGCATATAAAGTGGCTATTTTAATTTGCTTGAAAAAATTGGTTGATTTTGAGTTCCTTTCTAAGACCTGTATTTAGATTTCCAAGTAGGAAAACAATTAGCAATTCATTTAAGAGATAAATGACATTCTCAAGCAGTTTGAAGGCTAATCAATGTATTAGAATGACTATATAAAAACATTATTGGAATGTACAGGTAAGTGAAGAATAATTTACTTTAAATTTCGTAACATCCCTAATAGGCAACTCAATAATTTTCTTTCAGCACTGAACAATAGTTATTTTAATGGTAATGGTCATAAGATTGCCATTATTCTTTGTAGTATTAATGGTAAAGTGAAAGACGCTAATGGAGCTCTTTATGTTGTAATGCATGATAAATTATATGATATCTCAAATCTGGAGTTGAAAGGTATTTCTCATGGTGTTCCTAATGATCTATAGAAAGGCACAAAAGTGAAAAATAGAATTTAATGAGGTATTCTACAAAATCTCATCTTGCTTTTCGATAAATACATATAAAATTTACATGCCTTCTCTGAACTATCTTTTAAAGTGTTAAGGACCTGTTTTTTCATAGTTAGCCTGATTATTTTCAGGTAATTTTTTTTCATAATAAAGCACACTGCATATCCAGAAAAAGATGAAAATCTTCTGTGTGTATAGTTCATTGAAGTATCAAAAAGTGAACACACCTATGTACATATTGTCTAGGCCAAAAATGTTACGGAATCTTTTCTTTCATACCCTTCTAACTCCACCAGACAATCACTGCCATGAACTTTATTTCCATAGATTAGTTTTGCCCACTCTATCAAAAGGAATGATACAGTCTGAACTTCTTCCATTTAGGTTCTTTGGTTACTACTATGCATGTGGAAAGCATCCAAGATGTTGTAATGTAAATAGACATAACTGATGTATTTTCATTACTTTAAAACATTTCATATATGAATATATTCCAGGTTTTTATTAATCCATTCTATAACCGGACATGCAAATAGTACTTTAGAACTATTATAAATAATACTTCAAAAACATTAATGTACACACTTTGGGTACCTGCAAAACTGCCTGATTTTCTGTTTGGTACATTATTTTTTAAGACTAGAATTGCCAACTCCTAAAAACTGTGTATGTTTAACTTTAGTAGAAAATGAAAAATGATTCTTATGGAAATTACGCTAATTTATACTCTCAACAGCAGTGCGTTAAAATTCCATTTGTTCCACATTCTTAACAACACTTGGTATTATCAATTTTCTTTTGTTTTCGCTTTTTATTGTCTCCCTCAATTTTAGCTATTCTGGGTGGTGTGTGGAACTCCAACACTGTGGTCTTAATTTGCATTGCTCCATGACTAATGAGGTTAGAAACTACTTTATAGATTTGTTAGTCATTTAGATATTTCTTTTGTCTCTCTTTTT
Source organism: Arctocebus calabarensis (assembly GCA_963573935.1). Taxonomy (NCBI): domain Eukaryota; kingdom Metazoa; phylum Chordata; class Mammalia; order Primates; family Lorisidae; genus Arctocebus; species Arctocebus calabarensis. Next base: position 55,006 of record CAUYON010054805.1, read on the forward strand.
CTTATTGCTGTGTAGTTCTCTATATGGATAAACATATACTGAGCAATAGGTTCTACCATACTGAGCCTTCTCTTTCTGTTACAACATCGGACATCTTTAGAGGAACAGAAGTCCTTAACGTATTCTGACTTATTTATTTCCTTTTATGGTTAAGAAATCTCTTTGCTCCTCATGAAGATACTCAGCTATGTTATCTCCTAGTGAGTCATTGTTTTGCTTTTTACGTGTATGTCTGCAAACTTTCTGGAATTCACGTCTTCATATGGTTCATTTAAAATGTTTTTCTTTTCTTTCTTTTATTCTCCATTGTAGACATCCCGTTGATAGAACACCATGTATTTAAGGAAGTTATTTTTCTCCCCATTGCTCTCCATTGCAACATTGTCAAAAATCCACTCTCCATAAGTATTGAATCTGTTTCCAGATTCTCTGTTCTGTCCCTGTGGTCTATTTAAGAAACTTTTTAATATGACATTCTCTTACTTTTTGTAGTAAGACTTAATATCCAGTAAAAACAAAACAAGCAAAAACAAACAAAAAACCTCCAACTTTGTGTTTTTTAGGATTATATTGGTGATTCCTTTACATTTCCATGTGGTATTTATTATTAGCTTATAATTTGTACATGTGTGGTGTGCACACACAAACTCTGTCTTGATTTTGATTGGGCCTCTTTATTAATTTTGGGGGAATTGACATATTTCCAATATCAAATCTTCCACTGTGAGCCTTTTAAAGTTTCTCTCAATAAGGTTTTCTAATTTTTTTCCCTTTTTTTTTTTTATTAAATCATAGCTGTGTACATTAGTGCAATCATGGGGTACAATGTGCTGGCTTCATATACAATCTGAAATATTTTCATCCAACTGTTCAACATAACCTTCATGGGATTTTCTTCTTTATTGTATGAAAACATTTGTATTCTGCATTTAGTAAGTTTCACCTGTACCCTTCTAAGATGCACTATTAGTGTGATCCCACCATTTACCTTCTCTCCACCCATCCTC
>CAUYON010054808.1:0-14969 GCA_963573935.1 Arctocebus calabarensis
GAGTCTCACTTTATCGCCCTGGGTAGAGTGCTGTGGCGTCACACTGCTCACAGCAACCTCCAGCTCTTGGGCTTAAGCGATTCTCTTGCCTCAGCCTCCGGAGTAGCTGGGACTACAGGCGCCTGCCACAGTGCCCAGCTAATTTTTGTTTTGCAGTTTGGCCGAGGCCAGGCTTGAACCCGCCACCTTCGATATATGGGGCTGGCGTCCTACTCGCTGAGCCACAGGAGCCGCCCCGAATACGTGCATTCTTATTAAAACTTTAATCTTTGAGTTTACTTGAATTTCGTCTTCTGTACACATGGACAGACCAGGGATCATGAAAGCATAGCAATACTTCCATGGTTTCCCAAAGTCATCAGTACAAATTACCCTCATCCTCCCCTACCCCTCAGATGCATTCCTTCTATCATTTTTCCTGCCTCGGGCAATGCCAACAACATCTGTGCAGTTACACAGAAGTTTAACACCCTGTCCTTCTTCCAAGCTCAGATTCAATCACAGAGTTCACTCTACTTCCCAAGTATTCCAAATCCGTTGATTTCTCTCTGCTCTCATCAGCTATTCCCATCTAATGGCCACCATATCCTCTCATGTAGATTATTCCAGCAGCTCCCTAACTGACCTTTCTACAGTTAGTCACAGCTCTTCCTTGATCCAGTCTCTAAACTGCAGCTAGGGCAATATTGTTCTAACTCAAATATGATAGCTATAATTTTTAGTAATAACATTAGTCCTAGGGGCCAAGACTGATCCTTAAGACAGTTTGAAAATGTGTCATCCTCTTGTCCTTGCTGACATTGCAGATTCCATTTTTCACAGCTCCCTGCGCCTCCCACTCTACTTCTAGCCACATTTCTTTCTTTGCCAGTATAACACCTCAGCACTCTCTACCCTCTGCTTTAATCATCATTACTGGCCAGGATCAGTGGCTCAGGCCTGTAATCCCAGCACTCCGGAAGGCAGAGGCAGGTGGATCTCCTGAGTTCAGGAGTTTGAGACTAGAGTAAGCAAGAATGAGACCCCCAGTCTCTACAACTAGCCAGGCAGTGTGATGGCTGAGGCAGGAGGATTGTTTGAGCCTAGGAGTTTGAGGTTTGTGAGCTATGATGCCACAAAGAATGAGACCCCCAGTCTCTACAACTAGCCAGGCAGTGTGGTGGCTGAGGCAGGAGGATTGTTTGAGCCTAAGAGTTTGAGGTTTGTGAGCTATGATGCCACAGCCCTCTAGCCTGGGTGACAGGATGAGACTCTGCCTCATAAAAAAAAAAAAAAAAAAAAAAAAAAATTGTTGTTGGAAAACTAATGGGTTAGGTCTATCTTGCTGCCTACTTTTGTATGGTCTGTGAGCTAAGAATGAATCCTACATTATTAAAAAGGTTGAAAAAGACAATATTTATGACATAAAATAATTATCTAACATTCACATTTCAGTGTCCAACAGTAAAGTTGCACTGGGGGCACAGCCACACCCCTTTACTCATGTTGATGGCTGTGTTTGCACTACAATAGCAGATGTGACAGCAATCTCCAAAATATTTACTATAATGAGCCTTTCCAGAAAAAGTTTTGTCAGTTCCTGTTGTAAGCCAGTAACCTTTGGGTCCATTTGTTACACAGCCATCAATAAGCAGCCGTAATTGAAGTTGGAATTCAATGCTAATTTTGCAAATGGAATCTGTAAGAAATATGTTTAATATAATAGTTGAATTCTCAGTCATGTACCTTTTTAGTTGGGACTCAAGAGGAAGCTAACAATGGAAAAAGTTTAACATTGAACTTCCTCATTTTTTCCTCATTTATTGCATAAAATGGTAATGTTTTATTCCAGTAGGGAAGAGGATAAATGTAGCCTCCCACATAGCTGGGACTAGAGATGCCCACCATTAGACCTGGCTAGGTTTTCTATTTTTAGTAGGGGGGGGTTCTCACTCTTGCTCCAATTTCTGAACTCACGGGAGTCCTTCTACCACCTTGGCCTCCCAAAGTGTTAGAATTACAGGTGTAAGCCACCTGGCCTGGCCAATTTTCTTTTTTTTTTGTTTTTTGTAGAGATAGAGTCTCACTTTATTGCCTTTGGTAGACTGCCATGGCGTCACACAGCTCACAGCAACCTCCAACTCCTGTGCTTAGGTGATTCTCTTGCCTCAGCCTCCCAAGTAGCTGGGACTACAGGCATCCACCACAACGCCTGGCTATTTTTCTGTTTTGCAGTTTGGCCGAGGCCAGGTTTGAACTCGCCACCTTTGGTATATGGGGCCGGAGCCCTACTCGCTGAGCCACAGGCGCTGCCCAGCCTGGCCAATTTTCATTATTTTTAATTCTCTGAGGGGTTAAGAATTAAACAGCATTGGAAGGTGATATCCCTGTTCCCCCTGATGCCTACAGAGGTCACTGGGTAGGATTCAACTTTGGACGCATTGCCCTGGAAGGTCTGAGATAGTTTTATATCTATTTCTGGCAACTTGATGGCCTTGAAGGGCCAGAGTCAGCTGGGAAATGTAACTGCAATCGCTGAGATGGCTTTCAGAGAGACTTCGGATTACCAATATACATTTTGATGGGGGGTAAGATATCTTCCACATGTAAAAGGAGTCAGATTTCAAGAGAAAGGAATGATGTTTATCAGCATTAACAAAGTACAGTGGTGTAGAGGGACACATTTCTTAGCTTCCTCATAAGAAAGTGCTTATGCTAATCCAAGTTGTCAGGTTTTGTACCAACTGTTCACCTTTCCTCTCATCATTTTCTTCCTCCTTCAATTGCCTCGCCCTTTCTGTTCAAAACAAGCCTGCAAAGTAAATGCAGAAGCATAATCCTGTATTAATTTATGGGCCATGGTGTGGCTCACTAGCATTGAAATGCTCCACTCCCATGAAATCCTAATCACTTTCACAGCCAGCAGGTGCTGGAGTTAAAGCATTTCCAGTGAAGCGAACAAGAACATTAAATAAAACCCAGGCTCGGGACTGGATGCATTTAAGTCAGGAAGAGGAAAGTACTGTGTTACTGATCAAAGTCTGACCCAGGCAGGCAACTCTATTTGGCTTTAACTCAGTAGGAAAGGCAGTAACTTCAAATCCATGGTCAGTTCAATGCAATTTATGAGAGACTCACCCAGTTATTTCTGTCTTGCAAAGCAAGAAAAGAGGTTCGGAGCTGGTTTATGAAAAATACCCTAGGTGAAAGGGATATATAAAAATTGCCCCAGGCAACTTCTTTCAACTGTTCCTGCCCCTTTGAGCCACTCTGCCGAAGCAGATCAGAATCTCTGGAGAAGGGAAAGCCCTCCAGGTTTGAGTGGTTGGCTCTGTTCCAATTTCCAGATGAAAATTTCTCTCTCATGTGGCATAAGTGGTGGGAAAAACCCTCTCTATTAACTACAGACTGACCAGGAGTTGCCCAAATGAAGGCAGGTTTGTGAGAAACTCAAATGAAATGTGTGCAGAATAATGGATTTCCTGAATATGCGAATCAGTGAGAATGACCCTCTAAAATCTAAGGTCAAAAGCTATAAAGTTGTCTTCAAATACATTGCGAATCCAAAATAAACTGAATTAAGGCATAATTGAAAAGTTATATGAGTAAGTTTAGTTCTGATGATCGATTACACCAACCCAAAACAAATTCTGAGAGCTGCCAAAATTTTTCCATATATCTTAAACAGCAGGGGGCTGTTAAATCTAATAGAATGGTGAAAAGTAATAGAATGGTAAGCTAAAAACTACAGATGATCAAAAAATTACTGAGGCAGTATTATATTAGGATTTGCAATGCCTAATATGAACACCTTGGCAGGAAATGTATCTTCTTAATGATATTCAACATAAGTAATATTAGAATCGGCTTGCTCCCCCTGCATTCAACTTGTGGTGTCATGCAGAATATGGCTCATGTTAATTTTACAAGCAGTCCTGATTTCGAGTTCCAGTTTTACCTAAAAACTAAGGTTTTATAAGCAATAGAAAACAGGTTTGGTAATACATACACAGAATAATAGCATAGACATTGTTAGGATTAAAATAAAGATGTTAACATTGCCCATGTTACCACTTCTAAGTTTAGTACAATACAGGGATACTATGGTTGGGGTTTCAGACCAGCACAGTAAATCAAATATCACCATGAAGAGAATCTCACAATTGTTTTTGGTTCCCACATATCAAAGTTATTTTTATGTACTCTACCAAGGGTGACATAGTGAGACTCTGTCTCAAAAAAGAAAAAAGGGTATTTTTACACTATTTTTACTACTACTAGATTTCACGTAGTCTACTGAGTGTGTAATAGTATTATTTCTAAAAAGACCCTTACCGACTGGGTTTGGGGGGCTGTGATACTGAAGCTGTGTGGGTGGCTGTGGCAATTTCTTAAAATAAAACAATAACATTTGCCTTATTAATTGACCCTTTTGTGAAAGATGTCTATCTATGTAGCAAGTGATGCTGTTTGATAGCATTTTACCCACACTAGGTAAAGTTCTTCATTTTGAAGTTCTTTCAAAAATTGCAGTCAGTGGCAGTGCCTGTGGCTCAAAGGAGTAGGGCACTGGCCCTATATACCGGAGGTGGCGGGTTCAAACTCAGCCCCGGCCAAAAACTGCAAAAAAAAAAAAAAAAATCGAAGTCAGTCCTTTCAAACTTTATCAACTTTTCACTAAGTTTATGTAATATCCTAAATCCTTTGTTATCATTTCAACAATGCTCACAGCATCTTCACCAGTAAATTTCATCTCAAGAAACCGCTTCCTGTGCTCATCTATAAGAAGCATTCCTTAAAATCTTTTTACGAGATTACATCAATTTGTTCACATCTTAAGGCTCCCTTTCTAATTCTAGTTCTCTTGACTTCTCCACTTCATCTACAGTTACTTCCTCCTCTGAAGTCTTGAGCCCCTTAAAGTCAGCCATCAGGACTGCAATCAACTTCTTCTAACTCCTGTTAAAGTAAATCTACATCCCAAAAGAATAGCTACAAGAATATTTCATAAGCAAAAATCTCCAATCCCTTGCCTTCTTTCAACTAGTTTTGTCATAATCATGACACAAATAATTCCGTTTTAAAAACAAAGCTGTTCTAAAAAACAAAAAAACAAAAGAAAAAAAAAACAAAGCAGTTCTAGAATATGTCTGCTAATGGTGCACTTGAAAACCCTTTTTGTTTTGACAAGTCAGGTTCAAATAGTATTTGTGGGCATGAGAACATGGTTTGTTTTCATCTGCATCCAGACATCTTATCCCTGGAAAAGTTTTGTGCCATATTTTAAAAGAAATACTGTCTAGAGTTTTGACAATGCTCTCTGCTGATAATCCTTAACCAATTAAAAAGGACCCACCAGAGGCCTTTTTCATAAAAGATTTACAGAAAAAGTCACAACGTAGTTGAATTCAAAATGAAGAGTATAAAGATAAGTGAGCAATTTTTGAATAATAACATTCAGTAAAAGATAAAACATAGCACCTCAAAATACAATGGCCAAGCATTAAAAAAAGATATCTTGGGAGACATTTCTCTCCCCTAACAACTCTTTAGAATAAACAGATTTCTTCAGGGTTACTTTGAAAGAAGGTAACATTTAATAGGTAATTGGGTCAACAATCCTACTGTTTTGAAATGGTTCTCCAGAGACACACACATCTTGCCCCTAAGCAAGAGCATCATTTTGATAATTTGAGAAACAAAAAACTGTTATTTTGATTGTCTCTAGCTGTACTGACACCAGTAAAGGAAGAAGCTGATTTATTTATTTCTAAGGGATACTGCACATCAAGGCCTGCATTAATGCTACTTTCTGCCACCCAATAAATATTCATTTCCAGAATATGATGTTACTTTTGTAAGATTTGGTACTTTATGTTTATTTTCTTCTTAAGTTAAGGACAATAGCAGTAGGAAATGGGATTTATGGCAGGAAATGGAAGCCATAGAATTCCAGAACATTGATTCTGTAGGTGAGAATAGGGGAGGGAGGGGAATTAGAATACATTTAATTGGCTCTGCGCCTGTGGCTCAACAGGCTAAGGCACCAGCCACATACACCTGAGCTGGCGGGTTCGAATCCAGCCCGGGCCCACCAAACAACAATGGTGGCTACAACCAGAAAATAACCAGGCATTGTGGTGGGCACCTGTAGTCTCAGCTACTTGGGAGGCGGAGGCAGGAGACTCGCTTGAGCCCAGGAATTGAATTGGAGGTTGCTGTGAGCTGTGATGCCACAGCACTATCCAGGGTGAAAGCTTGAAGCTCTGTCTCAAAAAAAAAAAAAAAAAAAATATATATATATATATATATATAGAGAGAGAGAGAGAGAGGATACATTTAATTGTTATCAGGATGTTAGGTAGTTGCTTCATAATTTATAATTGCACAATAACTTTACATGCTGTTTCCCATTCAGGATGTCCGGGGAGGGGCCTGAGATGTTGCATTTTATTTTTGAGACAGTGTCACTCTGTCACCCTGGGTAGAGTGCTGTGGCATTGTCATAGCTCACAGCAATCTCAAACTCCTGGGTTCAAGAAATCCTCCTGCCTCAGCCTCCTGTGTAGCTGGAACTATAGGCACCCACCACCATGCCCAGCTGTTTTTTCTAATTTTTAGTAGAGATGGGGTCTTGCTCTTGCTCAGGCTGGTCTCCAACTCCTGAGCTCAAGGGATCCTCCCACCTTGGCTCCCCAGCGTGCTAAGATTATAGAAGTGAGCCACTGTCCCCAGCCTGATCCTGAATTTTAAATAAGCTCCCATGAGAAGCTAATGGCGTCGGTTTGGCTACTACTTGAAAGCGGCTAGTCTATAGAGCACCCTCCTTGGATCAGTTGTGGAAAACCTACTCTGAGAAGGAAGACCTTGAGATCGCCTAACTAGTTAATGGCAGAGCTGAGTCTGCGTATCAATGCCAGAAGGTAGGTTCAGAGGTAGCTCCCCGCTATTCCCCATCAGCCCACCACTAAAAATGCATGCACTTGTTGTGCAAACTCAGTTACAAGAAGCCCCTAGCCCATCCACCCCATTCCAGCTAGATTGCAGTTCCTTCCTTCTGTGTAGAATTCTGGAGACGTCACCACTCTGACCCCTGTGTTCTGCCTTCCAGTAGGGGCCATTTCTACTGTAACTCAAGTATATGCATCTCCAAATGGGGTGCACAAAGAAGCAGCAGAAGAAGGCAGTGTGATTTGTCCACAGCAAGGGTCACAGCCTCATCGGTCAGGCTAGTCACATGCAGGATGGAGGCAGGCTTGCAAGGGCACAGACAGACCCATGGGCTGGTGTCACAAAGCTGCTGCTGACCACCACCATGTGCAGGGCAAGTGGAAGGGTGACCCATCTTGCAGCTTTGCAGAGAAATGTTTTTTGTTTGTTTGTTCTTTAAGAGCAGTTCTAGGTTCATAGCAAAATTGAGCAGAAAGTACAGAGTTCCTATATACCCTTTTTCTCATCCCTAGCTTCCCTGTTAGAACATCCCCCACCAGAGTGACACGTTTGTTACAACTGATGAACCAGAGTCCACAGTTTACATGAGGGTTTGCTCCTGGAGTTGTGCAGCCTGTGGGTTTTGACAGAAGTACAATGACATGTATACACTACTGTAGGGTCATACAGAGTAGTGTCCCTGTCCTGAAAGTCCTCTGCGCTCCTCCTATTTATCCCTGCACTCCTGGAAACCAATAGTCTTATTGTCCCCATAAAGTTATTTTCCCCAAACCACATACAGTTGAAATCATACTGTGGGTAGCCTTTTCAGATTGGCTTTGTTCCCTTAGTAATATGTATTTAAGATTCCTCCATGTCTTCTTCTCAGGTTCAGAAGCTCACTCCTTTTAGCAATGAGTAACTGTTCATTCTCTGGATGTACTGGGGTGCATTTATCCACTCTTCTAAAAGTCATTGCCATACTCAAGGCCTTCTGGAATGATTTTCACAGGTTTTATAGTTTTTGCATGTTACATTTAGGTGTGAGTCATTTTGAGTTAATTTTTAAGAAGAGCTTAAGTTCTTTGTCTCAACGTACATTTTTGCGTGTGAATTTGCAGTTGCTTTTGTACCATTTGTTGAAAAGACTATTTTTCTCCATTGTATTGTCTTTGTTCCTTTGTCTAAGATCAGGTGACTGCATTTATGTGGGTCTGTTTCTGGCTCTTTATTCTATTCCCTTGGCCTGTCTATTCTGTCACCAATACCACAATATCTTGACTCTGTAGCTTTAAGTCTTGAAGTTGGGTAAAACTTCCAACTGTTCTCCTTCAATATTGTGTTAGCTATTCTTGGTCTTTTGCCTGTCCATGGAGGTTTCAGAATCAGTTTATCAATATACATGAAATGATCTGCTGGTATTTTAAATGGAATTTTATTGAATCCATAGATCAAGTTGGAAAGAGCTGACATCTGGACAATATTGAGTTTTCCATTTGTGAATATGGAATCTCTCTTCATTTTTCTTTCTTTTTTTTTTTTTTAAGGGGAGATTGCCACTTTCTTTATATAGGTATTATACATTTTTTGTTAGATTTGTACCTAAATATTTCATTCTTTTTCATGCTATAGATAAATATATATATATATATATATATATATATATATATATATATTTTTTTTTTTTTTTTCAAATTTCCTTTCTGCATTCTTACTGAGACCTCAGCACTTATCCTGAGGCCATGTCAAAAGGAAAGAGAAATTTATTACATTGCTGGCAAAAGGGGAAAACAGCAGACTATCATCTCTAAATCCAAATTCCTATTTCTGAGCAGAAGCACAGAGCTTTTTAAGGTCCTGATTAATCCCATAATCCCATCTTTGGCTAAAACTATCTCGTGGCCTCCATCCAGACAATTCCCTTGAGCTGTGGCACAAAACACAAGAATCACTCCCCTTCCCCTCCCTACCGTGGGACTGGTGCAGGGATACAGGTTTCAGTTCCCAGATAGTTGGGGAGACAAAAAATATTTTTGCCATTTTTTTTTCCAGGCTATTCCCTCTGTAATAATTCCTGGTATGTAGGGAAGTGATTGACTTCTGTATAACACCCTTAAATGCTGCTCTCTTGCTATACTGCTTATTAGTTCTATGAGATTATTATTATCTTTTTTATTAAATCATATCTGTGTACATTAATGCAATCATGAGGACAATGTGCTGGTTTTATATACAATTTCAAATATTTTCATCAAACTGGTTAACACAGCCTTCATGGCATTTTCTTAGTTACTGTGTTAAGATGTTTATATTCTACATTTAGTAAGTTTCATCTGTGTACTTCTAAGATGAACCGTAGGTGTGGTCTCACCAATTACCCTCCATTCACCCATCCTCCTCCCTACCCTCTCTTTCCCCCTTCCCCATATTCTTGTGCTATAATTGGGTTATAGCTTTCATATGAAAGCTATAAATTAGTTTCATAGTAGGGCTGAGTACATTGGATACTTTTTCTTCCATTCTTGAGATACTTTGTTAAGAAGAATATGTTACAGCTCCATCCATGTAAACATGAAAGAGGTAAAGTCTCCATCTTTCTTTAAGGCTGCATAATATTCCATGGTGTACATGTACCACAGTTTATCAATCCATTTGTAGGTCGATGGGCACTTGGGCTTCTTCCATGACTTGGCATATATGAATTGGGCTACAATAAACATTCTGGTGTAAGTATCTTTGTTATAATGTGATCTTTGGTCTTCTAGATATATATGTAGTAGAGGAATTGTAGGATTGAATGGCAGGTCTATTTTTAGATCTCAAAGTATTCTCCAAACATCTTTCCAGAAGAAACGTATTAGTGTGCATACCCATCAGCAGTGTAGAAGTGTTCCCTTTTCTCCACATCCACACCAACATCTCTGGTTTGGGGATTTTGTGATGTGGGCTAATCTTACTGGAGTTAAATGATATCTCAAAGTAGTTTTCATTTGCATTTCTCTGATGATGAAGGATGGTGAGCATTTTTTCATAAGCCTGTAGGCTTTGCACTTGTCTTCTTCATAGAAGTTTCTCTTCAAGTCCCTTGCCCACCCTGAGATGGGATCATTTATTCTTTTCTTGTTAATACGTTTGAGTTCTCTGTGGATTCTTGTTATTAAACCTTTATAACCTGCAAATATCTTCTCCCATTCTAAGGGCTGTCCGCTTGCTAAACTTACTATGTTCTTGGCTGTACAGAAGCTTTTTAGTTTGATCAGGCCCCAGTAGTGTATTTTTGATGCTGCTTCAATTGCCCGGGGAGTCCTCCTCATAAAATATTTGCCCAGGCCTATTTCTTCAAAAGTTTTCCCTGCACTTTCTTCTAGTATTTTTATAGTTTCATGTCTTAAGTTTAAATCTTTAATCCAGTGAGCGTCTATCTTAGTTAATGGTGAAAGCTGTGGGTCTAATTTGTCTTCCACAGGTCACCAGCCAGTTCACCCAACACCATTTGTTAAATAGGGAATCTTTTCCACACTGAATGTTATTAATTGCCTTGTTCAAGACCAAATAATGGTAAGTAGCTGGGTTCACCTATTGATGCTCTATTCTGTTCTAAATATCTACTTCTCTGTTTTTGTGCCAGTACCATGCTGTTCTGATCACTATCAATTTATAGTAAAATCTGAGGTCCGAGAGCATGATTCCTCCTGCTTTGTTTTTATTTCTGAGTAATGTCTTGGCTATTCAAGGTTTTTTCTGGTTTCATAAAAAATGAAGTATTACTTTTTTGGCGATCTTTAAAGTATGACAATGGAACTTTAATAGGGATTGCATTCAAAGTGTATATTGCTTTGAGTACTATGGATATTTTAACACTATTGATTCTTCTCAGCCATGAGCATTGTATGTTTTCCATTTGTTAACATTTTCAGCTATTTCTTTTCTTAAAGTTTCATAGTTCATTTTATAGAGATCTTTCACATCCTTTGTTAGGTAAACTTCCAAATATTTCATCTTCTTTGGTACTACTGTGAAAGGAATAGAGTCCTTGACTGTTTTTTAGGATTGGCTATTGTTGGTATATATAAAGGCTACAGATTTATGGGTGTTGATTTTGTAGCCTGAGACATTGCTGTATTCCTTGATCACTTCTAAAAGGTTTGTAGTAGAATCCCTGGTATATCCTTTGTATATCCTTTACAGATATACAATTATATCATCTGCAAAAAATGAAAGTTTGATCTCCTCTGAACCTATATGGATACCCTTGATTGCCTTTTCTTCCCTAATTGCAATGGCTAAATTGCTTCCCATTGCAATGTTGAAGAGCAGGGGAGATAACAGGCAAGCTTGCCTGGTTCCTGATCTAAGTGGAAATGACTTCAATTTAACGCCATTCAATAGTATATTGGCTATGGGTTTGCTGTAGATGGCCTCTATTAGTTTAAGAAATGTCCCTTCTATACCAATTTTTTTTTTTTTTTTTTGAGACAGAGCCTCAAGCTCTCACCCTGGATAGAGTGCTATGGCATCACAGGTCACAGCAACCTCCAATTCCTGGGTTCAAGCAAGTCTCCTGCCTCTGCCTCACAAGTAGCTGGGACTACAGGCGCCCGCCACAACACCCTGCCATTTTTTGATTGCAGCTGTCATTGTTGTTTGGCGGACCCAGGGATGGATTCGAACCCGCCAGCTCAGGTGTACGTGGCTGGCGCCTTAGCCCGTTGAGCCACAGGCGCCAAGCCTATACCAATTTTTTAAAGTGTTCTGATCATGAAGGGATGCTGAATATTGTCAAAAGGTTTTTCTGCATTAATTGAGAGAATCATATGGTCTTTATTTTTTAATTTGTTTATGTGCTGGATTACATTTATAGATTTACATACACTGAGCCAGGCTTGAGATCCTGGGATAAAGCCCACTTGGTCATGGTGTATAATTTGTTTGATGTGTTGCTGTATTCTGTTTGCTAGGATCTTGTTGAATATTTTTGCATCAATATTCATTAGTGATATTGCTCTATAATTTTCTTTTCTTGTTGGGTGTTTCCCTGGTTTAGGGATCATAGTGATGCTTGCTTTATAGAATGTATTGGGTGGTATTCCTTCTTTTTGTATATTTTGGAAGAGGTTTAGTAATATAGATACTAGTTCCTCTTTAAAGGTTTGGTAGAATTATGACATGAAGTCATCTGGTCCTGGGCTTTTCTTTTTTAGGGAGATTTTGTATTGCTGATGCTATTTCAGAACTTGATATAGGCCTGTTCAACATTTCCACTTGGTTCTGGCTAAGTCTTGGTAGGTGGCATGCTTCCAAGTATTGCTCAATTTCCTTCAGATTTTCATATTTCTGAGAGTAAAGTTTCTTGTAGTATTCATTGAGGATTTTTTGAATTTCTAAGGGGTCAATTGTTATTTCATCTTTACCATTTCTGATTGAAGAAATTAGAGATTTTACTCTTTTTTTCCTGGTTAAGTTAGTCAAAGGTTTATCTATTTTATTGACCTTTTCAAAAAACCAACTTTTTGATTTACTGATCTGTTCTATAATTCATTTGTTTTCAATTTCATTTAATTCTGCTCTAATTTTGGTTATTTCCTTTCTTCTGCTGGGTTTGGGGTTGGAATGCTCTTCCTTCTCCAGTTACTTGAGATGTCCCATTAAGATGTCAAGTTCCTCTCTTTCTATTTTCTTGAGGAAGGCTTGCAGTGCTATAAATTTCCCTCTTAGGACTGCCTTTGCAGTATCCCAGAGGTTCTGATAATTCATGTCTTTATTGTCATTTTGATCCAAAAATTTGGTGATTTCCTTCTTAATCTCATCTATGACCCATCTATCCTTTAGCATAAGGTTATTTAGCTTCCATGTTTTTGTATGAGTATGCAGATTCCTGTTATTTTTGAATTCAACTTTTATTCCTTGGTGGTCCAAGAAGATGCAAGGAATAATTTGTATTCTTTTAAATTTGCTGAGGTTAGACTTGTAACCTAAGATGTGATTGATTTTGGAGTATGTTCCATGGGCTGATGAGAAGAATGTGTATTCTATTTTATTAGGATGAAATGTTCTGTAGATGTCTGTTAAATCCAGATATTGAATGGTTAAGTTTAAATCTAAAATTTCTTTACTTAGCTTCTTCTTAGAGGATCTATCCCACACTGCTAAAGGAGTATTAAAATCTCCATCTACTATGGAGCTGGAGGAAATCAAATTACTCATGTCTATTAGAGTTTATCTTATAAATTGAGGCGCATTCTGGTTGGGTGCATAAATATTAATAATTGAAATCTCATCATATTCAGTAGTACCTTTAACAAATATGAAATGTTCATCTTTATCCTTCCTTACTTTGGATGGTTTAAAGCCTGTTGTATCTGCAAATAAGATTGCAATACCTGCTTTTTTCTGTTTTCCATTTGCCCTGAATATAGATGACCTTCCCTTCACCTTGAGAATAAATGTATCTTTTAAGGTAAGGTGAGATTCTTGTATGCAGCAGATATCTGGCCTGAGTTTTTATATCCAGTCAGCCAATTTATGCCTCTTTAGAGGACAATTTAAACCATTCACATTATATGAAAATATTGATAAATCTTCAGAATATCTAGTGGACTTTTTAATCCTTTCATCGCTGTGGAAGTTGGAATTTGATTAAAAATTTCTGGATGAGTTTACTTTTGCATTGGAGGATTATGCTGGTCATTATGGAGGATAGGTCTGAGAATATCCTGGTGAGCTGGTTTGGTTATAGCAAATTTCTTCAACATTTGGATGTCATTAAAGTATTTAATTTCTCCATCATAAATGAAACTCAGTTTGGCTGGATACAGAATCCTTGGCTGAAAGTTTTTTTGTTTTAGGAGATTAAAAGTAATGATCATTCTCTTTTAGCTTGAAAGGTTTGATCAGAGAGATCTACAGTTATTCTAATATTCTTCCCCTTCTAGGTTATTGATTTCTTGATTCTGGTTGCTTTCAAAATTTTCTCCTTCATATTTACTTTAGTGAACTTAATTATGATGTGCCTGGGGGATATTTTATTTGGGTTGAGTCATGTTGGAGTTCTGAAACTGTCTGCTATCTGAATTTCAGAATCTCTTGGCATGTCTGGAAAGTTCTCTTTCATAATCTCATGAATAAGAGACTCTGTGTCTTGTGAAGCCGCTTCATCACTTTTGGGGATCCCTATAAGGTGAATATTGGTTTTCTTCGAGTTGTCCCAGAGCTCTCTGAGAGATTGATCTGTTTCACCTTCCATTTCTCTTCCTCTTTAGAAGTATGAGAATGTTCGAAAGCTTTGTCTTCCATGTCAGAAATTCTTTCTTCTACTTGCTCCATTCTGTTACTGAGGGATTCTATTGCATTTCTCAGATCTTTAAGGGCTGCAACTTCTTGTCTCAATGTGTCAAAATCTTTGGTCATTTTGTCTTTGAGTTCATTGACTTCTTGAGACATCTTTTGGGTCATCTTTTGGATTATTGCTTGAAATTCTAATTCCAACTTTTCCTCCATTCTGCTGATCTTATTGCAATCCAGATTCTGAATTCAATTTCAGACATCTCAGCCATTTGCCTATGGAAGGGATCTTGTGCTGTGTCTGCCTTGTCATTCCTAGGAGGAGTTGCTCTACTCTGATTATCCATATTGCCAAAGTTTTTCCATTGATTCCACCCCATGATTGTTTTTCACTGTTGCGTCTGGCTGTCCTCAAAGTTGGGAAGGTGTCTCTTGAAGATTAGACCCTGGTGGGATCACTCTATTGTTGCTGGAACTTTGTAGTGAGTGATCCTGTGCAGCTCTTCTGGGACTGCTCCAGACAAGGAATTCTGGCTGCAGAAGCAGCTCCGGAGTGTGGCACCCCTGGATCTGCAGCAGGGTGGGGCATGGTCCACATGGTTCTGGGAGTGCCAGGTGCGGTCCGCATGATCACCGGTGGAGTTCCTGGCCAAGGGTGGACCTACAGAGGCCCTGGCAGTCACTGGCGGGGTTACTGGTAGATGGTGAGAGTGTGGAGGCCAGGCAGCACAGGGTGTAGGTCCACATGGTTGCCAGGGAGTTCCTTCTTGGGGGGAGGG
>CAUYON010054811.1:0-20752 GCA_963573935.1 Arctocebus calabarensis
TTTTTGAGACAGAGCCTCAAGCTGTCACCCTGGATAGAGTGCTGTGGCACCACAGCTCACAGCAACCTCCAATTCCTGGGCTCAAGCGAGTCTCTTGCCCCGCCTCCCAAATAGCTGGGACTACAGGCGCCTACCACAATGCCCGGCCGTATTTTGGTTGCAGCCGTCATTGTTGTTTGGCAGGCCGGGCTGGATTCGAACCCGCCAGCTCAGGTGTACGTGGTTGGTGCCTTAGCCCGTTGAGCCACAGGCGCCGAGCCGGCTCCCTGTGTTTAGAGGAGGACAAACCCTCGGTTCTTTCGTTCAAGACTCAGACGTCTGAAGTCCTCTGGGACATGTCTAGAGGAGTACCTCCATTCTGTATTTCTGTGACTGCCTATAAGTACTTCAGCAGCTTCCCTTCTGTCAGATATCCAGGACATGAACCAGAACCACACTGTGTTCTTTCTCCATGGCTGCCACAACAGATTACCATAAATTTAGTGACTTAAAACAACACAAATGTATTATTTTACGGTTCTGGAGTTCAGAAGTCCAGTATGGGTCTCCCTGAGCTAAAATCAGTGTGTCAACAGGGTTGCATTCTTTTCTGGAAACTAGGGGAAATTTTTGTTTCCTTGTCTTTCCTAGCTTCTAGAGACTGTCTACATTCCTTGGTTTGTGGCCCATTTCTCCATTTCCAAAGCCAGCAACATCTTTATCTCTGACCCACCCTCTCTTCTGCCTCTCCCCTTTCACTTGTAAAGTGATTATATTGGGCTCACCACCTGAATAATCCAGGAGACCCTTCTTAAATTCTGCTGAGGTAATAGTCACAAATTTGGGATTAGAGCATAGATGTCTTGGGAGCCCATTTTTTAAACCTGCTACAAGCACCTTCACTAGTCTAGCATCACTGATACGTTTTACAGGCAGGATGTGTTACTCTGTCATTTTCCTTCCTTCCTTCATTTTGCAGAAGCTTACACTGTTTTAGTGGCCACAAACTGCTAACCACAATGCTAGATGGGCTTGGGTGTTTATGGGGTGGGACGAGCTTCCTTAGCTAACTCCTGGGATCCCTACTTCCCATTCCCACCTCCAGCCATATCTGCAGTTTCAGCAAGGGTCCAGCTGGCCTGTGAAGCAGTTGGGCGAAACTGACCAGTCCTGAACTCCAGCTCAGGAGTGGGTGGGTGCAGTGGACCCACCCACCCCTTCGCCTTCTGCCTTAGCTCAGTATCCCTTCTGAGAAGCCCCAGTTGTCTTCCTCCACTCATTTCAACCCCACCCTAGTCCTAAAAAAGTGCTCCCTGCAGCTTACCTCCAGGTGGCTACGTACTCATCACTGTTGGTGAGGCACCCCGCCTTGTTGCTTTCTGCAAGCCCCACTGCCATTTCCCTAGTAATCACCCTTGTCACCTCTCGCCTGAATAACAAATCCAGCCTTTTGACTGGTCTCTACTATAATACCATTACCTGATCCAATCTACCTTTCAGAGTTATTTTCCACCCTCAACCCTAAACTAGCCAGTTGAGGCCCATTATAATTCCTCTGGTGAGTGTTGCTGTTTCCAGTCTTCTCACTTTTGCTGCTACCCTCCCTTCTGCCTGGAAATACTGCCTTTACCTTTCTTCAGCCTTGGAAATATCCTTGCCCTTTAAGTCTTCAGGAAGCCTTCCCAAATGGCACTGGACTTCAGTGACCTGAGCCCTGGGTTCATTGTCTGCATGCCACTCCTGTCTCATGGCATAGGCTGCTTGACATAGTTCTGATCACATCTTTCATGCTGTCCTGAGCTGGAGTTCAGGACTAATATTATTCATGTGACAGCCCCTTCCCCTGATTGTGCCAGCCAGTTGTCTAACTTCTTGCCCCGAATCTATGTTCCTGGGTGTTTATAAACAAAACAAGTGCCCAGGAGGCAGAGAGACATTAACGGAGGCAGGATAGGTTGGCACAGACCCAGGGTGAGGCAAGGAGAAATAGGAAATGATATACTAACACACTCTGGTCCTAAGGATCTTGTTTATTAAAAAGTTTTAAGCAGGATTTTAGACAAAAGTAGAAATGAACAAATAGAGAGTTCTTGGGGACCACAGTCACTGCTGAGCTAGAGGCCGGGGCAGCAGCCCCACAGGGGCAGTGTCCTCTCCACCCCTTACCCTGTACACAGGGAAGGCCAAGTTCTGGTTTCTGAATGAGAAGGGCAGTGGGGCTCTTGGTAGCCACCTCTGAAGCAGTGGGGTGGGGCTTGGCAGCTAAGGAGCAACAATGGTGCAGCCCCCAGAACTGGGAGGGTGGCTTCCCAGGAGATGGGGCAATGCCGGAGCCGCCAGTGAATCTCGGGAGCCAGGTTGTGGGGAGAGCCAGAGCCAGTCCCAGCAGAAAGGAAGGGAGGAGCCTGGAACACGAGGAGAGTCAGACTGTAGGAGTTAAACGAGAACCCCCATTCCAGCCTCACAAGCCAGAATAGGAGCCCTCTGTGGTCTCAGACCAGGATGAATCCCGGCGGGAAGATGACGGCTGCCACTGGAGGCCTCTCCAATCCGGGCAGCCGAGGCGTGAGAGCAGCATCCACATCCGCTCTCGGAACTTGACACCCACAAAGGCATAGAGCAGCGGGTTGAGGCAGCAGTGCATGTAGCCCAGGCCTGAGGTGACTGACTTGGCTATGTCCACCTGGCTCTCTCTGGCACAGTTGCGGGCCAGGGCCCCCACGTCCATGACAGTGTCCACCAGCACCACCAGGTGGTAGGGAGTCCAGCAAAGGGCAAAGGCCACCACTACCACCACCACCAGCCGAATGGCTCGTAGGCGCCGCTGGCCCCTGGAGACCAGCAGCACTGCCAGGATGCGGGCATAGCAGTAGGCCATGACCAGCAGAGGCAGCAGGAAGCCAGCCACCAGCTGCAGTACCCGCAGAGCTGTGCGACCCACCTGCGGGAAGTTATACTGGCAGTGGGTGGCATTGAGGCGCTCGTCATAGTTGGCTGACAGGAAGATGAAGTCTGGGAGGGCAAAGAGCAAACAGAGTCCCCAGACAGCTATGCAGGTGAGGGCCACGCGGCCCCGTGGGCCCCTGCGGTAGAGCTGGGTGGCATGCACTATGCTCAGGTAGCGGTCAAAGCTGATGCAGGCCAGCAGGAGGGCCCCCGCATAGAAATTGATGTTGAAGACAGCACCTGCCACTTTGCAGAGGCCGGAGCCAAAGACCCACTGGATGGCAGCATCCACTGCCCAGAGTGGGAGCGTCAACACCAGCAGTGTGTCTGCCACGGCCAGGTGCAGCAGGAAGGTGTCGGTGCTGCTCAGGGCCGCCCGCTGGCTCAGCAGCACTGCCGCCACGGCGCCGTTGCCCACCAGCCCCAGGAGAAAAAGGAGGCTGTATAGGGCTGGTAGGAAGGTCTGGTCGAATTTCAGGCTGAAGTCCTGTGGGCAGGGTGGGGAAGCACAGCAGGAGTCATTCTCGTCTTCTTCCAAGTCATAGCAAGAGCTGCAGTTTTCCAGGAAGGAGGCAATCCCAGAAAAGTCATCCAGCACTTGGTGGACCTGCCGAGGGAAGAGAAAGTGACAGAGAGAACAGCAACTACTACTAGATTGAGTTTGAGGGACATTTCTCTGAGCGGCTCCTCCTGAAGGCAGGCCCTGAGGCCTGGGCCAGACACTGTAATTGTCCCCACTCTTCTTCCAAGACCACACCTGAACTCCCTCCATCCAGGCTGGGCTCTCAGATGGTGACTTCCCTTCTCAAAGGCTGCTTCTCTCTCAGCCTTCTGAGCGATCCCATCCGCCCAGGAATGCTGGGCGGGAGGAAGACCTCTTGGGTGCCCAGAGCCCTCCCTGCCTGCTTTCTTCTCTGCATGCTCTCCTTTCGCGGCTTGCCTTGTGTCCTCAGTGGCCCCAGCCACACCTAGTTCAACCACCTTCCGCCCCAGGCGCCTCTCTACCACCCCCTCTCCCAGGCACTGGTCCTCCTCTCCCCTTTTCAGCTGTTGTCCAGGGATCCCAACTTCCTGCCCCACGTGGAGCCTCTCTGTGAATCACTGCAGCCCCCCTAAATGCATGCTTTCAGCCCGTCTTTCCCCTCCCCTACACCGAGGCTTATGAACCCATTTAGCTGCCCACTGACTGAGGCATCCCATGCCAAGCTCTAGCAGGAATCTCCTTTACACCCACCACAAACCACCCCAGATCTGCAGGCCTTCCCACGGCCAATTCAATCCAGCATGTGAGAGTCAAAGTTTCAACACAGCTGAAGGGAAGTGCAGAGGTCATCAACGTTGAGCCTCTACCCTGGACCCTAATTTTTGCTGCTGAGGCACTAAAGCCAGAGAGGGGAGGAGACTTGCCTGTGGTCAGTGGCCAAGCTGAGTTCCCAATTTTCTGTCTGGTGGTTCTACCACAACCCTGTAAGATGCCACCTATTCACCCAACCCTCTGGTGATCCCTGGCTATGGGCCAGCCCTGGTGTTTCCCTAATGCCCTGGCTTCTCCACTCCCAGGTGGCCTGGCCTGCCTGGGCAGCAGCACTTACCTCATGGGCCATGGCTGGGCTGGTGCTCTGGCTCCCGGGCCTCGTTCTGCCCGCCCCACTGCTCGGCTGCTTGTGGCTGGAAACCTACATACACAGAGGAAGTGAGGGTTTCACGCGGTTCTCAGTAGCAGCTTCTTCCAGGGAGTTATCTACACCAGACCTCCCCAGACCCCTGGCCACAGACTTCTTGTCCCGGCCATTCCCATGGCTGGTGAAAGCTGCTCTGGAGGAGCCGACCACAGCTTGGGCAGAAAGGCCGGGCCCTAGGGAAGGGCTGCAGGTAGCTTGCTGGTGGTAGGTCCTTTGAGGGGAGAGGTTTGAAGGAGGAACAATGCAGGTGGAAAGGGAAGGGCAGCCCTGATGATTATTTCTCCCCAAAATAAAAATTAAAAGAAAAAAAGAGAAGAATTACTTCTCTCCTGCTCAGTAGATTAGAACTCATGCCCATCTGGCCTGGCTGGAGTTGATTTTTGTGGTTGTAAAGACTGGATTAGGAAAGGTGTTGCGTCTGTAAAGGAGTCACCGTCACAAAAAATTCAAGTCTTAAAACAATCCATCACACTAAGTCTAGTTCTTTTTCTGTTTTTTTTTTTTTTCCCCCCCTGGCAGAGTCTTACTCTGTTGCCCAGGCTAGAATGCCGTGGCATCAGCCTCACTTACAGCAACCTCAGACTCCTGGGCTCAAGTGATCCTCCTGCCTCAGCCTCCCAAGTAGCTGGGACTACAGGCACCTGCCACAACACCCGGCTAGTTTTTTTATTTTTAGTATAGACGGGGTCTCGTTCTTGGTTGGGCTGGTCTTGAACACCTGAGCCACCTGCTTCTGCCTCCAGGAGTGCTAGAATTACAGGCATGAACCACTGTGCCCAGTCAAGTAAGTCTAGTTCTTTACCATTGCCCCTCCCCACTAATCAACCGGGGGAAGGAAAGGGAACTACTAATAGTGAACTTGCTATGTGCTAGACATTGTTTTAGGTGCTTTCTCTGACACTGCCTCATTCCAACCACACAACTCCCTTGTGAGGTGGGGGTTGTCTGCACAAATGATTGCGAAAGGGGAAAGGCCTTTGCCAGATGCAACAAGCAAGGGTGGGCGTGAAGATCGAACCCACAGCCATCTAACTCTCTTTTTCCTACTTGTCACGCTGCCTTTGGTTTCTTTTAAAGGCATAAACTATGATATATGCATGCAGTTAAAAAAATGAACTATAGCTACCTATTTTAACATGGATGCAACTTGAAAAGCCAAGGACCACATGGTGGAAGAGGCAAGTTATAGAATATCATGTATAGTTCGACACCACTTACACAGATTTTAAAAACCACCTCAGAAACCAATACTATATTGTTTTGGATACGATTGTTTGTTGTCAAGGTTTAAAACAGGGCCTGGAGACACCACAAACTCATGAAAGCAGTTGCTTTTGAAGTGAGAAGAAGGGTGTTGGGGGGAGTCCACAGAAACCTTCAGATTTTAAGAAAACCTGTAAAACCTTGGTATAGTAAGGCAGTGAGTGGTGGAAAATGTTCTCCCCACGTGCCTCAGCTCTCCCTGTCACCTTTTTCTCCTTTCTCTGTCACCCTGTTCCCGGCAGCAGCAAGGCAACCTCTAACTTGCCTCTCCTAAGCAGTTTCCTCTTCCCCTCTCTCCTCTCAGTTGAAGAGCAGGGTGAGAGAGAGAAACAGAGGCAAATGCTAGCAAATGACTTTAGGGCCCAGTTTTCAGTCATACTGCACCTCAAAAGCCTCCCGGCTCGTGCCTGGGACTCAGTTCAGACTTATGGACATCACACATATTCTTGAGGCATTAGGCTCTTCCCTTTCTTCTGTGGACAGATGTGACTCTTCTTGCTTCGAACAGTTTGTCACCTGCAGGGTTCAGGCCAGAGGGAACTGAGGGCCTGTAGGAGGTCAGGAACAGTCAAGTAGAGGGAACCAGGAGGATTCCAGAAGTCAGGCCAGTTAGGATAGTAAGACTTGGCAAGTGACTACCTATGGGAATGGAAAAGGGACAGGAGCTGGGACCATGATTTCCCAGTGCCAGTCTGCAAAGAGGTTTGAGTTCCCTAGACTTCTACGAATGAGAAAAATGGTTACAAAAGCTAGATTTGTTCAAATTAAAGGACTATCTTACATTTGTTAATTATGTTCACTCCCATTTTTTTTTTTTTTGGCCAGGGCTGGGTTTGAACCTGCCACCTCTGGCATATGGGGCCGGTGCCCTACTTACTGAGCCACAGGCGCCGCCCCCCCATTTTGGTTTTAAAAAGGCCTTTTCTTTATGAAATGATGGGGGAAAAATGGAGTTTTGGAAATATCTTCTGTTGTCAGGAGTTGATAAGCCCATGTGGATCCTCCACATAGAAGTTGAAATGTTACTGGTCCATGTGAAAGATAAAAGTCTAGGGATCCCCAGGGCCCCAGTCTCCTCATTTGTCACATGGGGCTGACGATCTCCACCTTCCCATTTTGCTGTGAAGGATAAATGAGAGAAGGGCCAGGCAAGGGCTTCAGAAAGATGAAGAGAGCTTTGTGTCCTGCGCCCTGCATGCTGCCATCAGGGCTAGGTGCTGCTCCCTGCAAGACAACGATGCAGTGGGGAGAATGGTGAACCAAACTGTCTGGACTCCAGTCCTGATCCCACCCTGTTCAAACTGTGTGACCTTGGACAGATTACATAACCATTTTGAGTTGGTTTCCTTAGCGGAGTTATTAAAAAATGAACTGAGATAACCAATGCTGTAAGCTCCTAGCACAGGGACCAGCACTTAGTAGGAGTGCAGTTGAGAATGTTGAGGGACAGGGTAATTGGCTACCAACCTATGGTCACTGGGAGCCTTTTCTGTCAGGGAGCCAGTAATAGAGGGTGGTGCTTATGAGGCACGCAGGCATGGACTTGACTTGAGGGCTGGTTTTTCAGAAAGGCCATCTCTTGCCTTATCTGGGGATTGGAGAGGGGGCAGGTTGTCAGTTCTAGTCAAATCCTCTGGCTACCTAGAGGATTGTATAATCCTGACAAATCAGTTCATCTCTGCCTCAGTTTGCTCATCTGAAAAATGGGTATAAGTATAGTACACATTTGATAGGGCTGCTCTGTGGACTGTAAATGGTTACTTTTAGAATGTATCTGGCAGGGAGTAGGTACCTAGTGAGCAGCAGCCTCCTCTCCCTCTATTAACTTTCCAAATCAACCCCTCCCAAGCCTCAGGACGGAGAGTCTGTGGTGGGCTTCTGTTGTTGCACACAGCTAAGGTATCTTTGATGTTTCCTGTGTTGTGGAGCTGAGCTAAGCCCTTGTCCAGCTCTCTAATTTGGTTCTTTCCTGTGGCAAGCAGTGCCCAGACAAGGTGAGAGCCAGGCCCTGCTGCTGGGGAGAGCTGCCAAGCCAAGACTCTGTGATCTGAGTTCTGGCCATGTGTCCTCCTTCCTCTGCCCTCCCAAGCAGCCACCAGGGAAGGCTGAGGAGGAAGTTAGTCAGAGTGAAGCTGCTCTGGGCCCCACCTGTGGTCAAGGTGTGAAATGTGCACCTGGCTCTTCTGTACCACCCCTCCCCCTGTTTTTTTTTCTTTCTTTCACACCTCTGGGCTGTGGTTTGGGGAGATGGGAGGCTCAAAGGCCTGAGCCCTGTGCCTAGTCTCTCACAGAAAGGAGGGCCCCTACAGCTGCCTTCTAGGCTGGCCAGCCATGGAAAAGGGCCATTTCCTCCTACCTCCTCCTCCTAAGTCTGATGTCTCAGAAGCTATCTTACAGCTCCTCACAATGCCCTGGGAGCCAAAAGCTCCTGGTGCTATTCAGAGAGGACTACTTTGCCTTTATCTGTAATGTTTTATGCAGAGGCTGCACTCATGTATTAGTCGTGTGATTAGATAGTCATCACATAATCCCAGTACTATAGGAGGTGAGGTAGGAGGATTACTTGAGCTCAGAGATTCAAGACTAGCCTCAGAAGCATAGTGAGCTCCCATCTCTACTAAAACTAGAAAAATAGCCAGGTGCAGTGGCACAAGCCTCTAGTCCCAACTACTTGGGAGGTTGAGACAGTAGGATCGCTTGAGCCCAGGAGCTCAAGGTTGCTGTGAGCTACAATAACGCTGCTGCACTTTACCTGGGTGACAGAGTGAGACTCTCAAAAAAAAGGGCAGGACATGCTGCTCAGTAGGTAGGGTGCCAGCCACATACACCAAGGCTAGTGGGTTTGAACCTGGGCCTGGGCCTGCTAAACAACAATGACAACTGCAACAAAAAAATAGCTGGGCGTTGTGGTGGGCACCTGTAGTCCCAGCTACTTGGGAGGCTGAGGCAAGAGAATCACGCAAGCCCAAGAGTTTGAGGTTGCTGTGAGTTGTGATGTCACAGCACTCTATCAAGGATGACAGGAGACTCTGTCTCAAAAAAAAAAAAAGAAAGAAAATTAAGCTGAGTGGCACCTGTGGCTCACTGGGTAGGGCGCCGGCCCCATATACCGAGGGTGGAGGGGTCAAACCCGGCCCCGGCCAAACTGCAACAAAAAATAGCTGGGCGTTGTGGCGGGCGCCTGTAGTCCTAGCTACTTGGGAGGCTGAGGCAAGAAAATTGCGTAAGCCCAAGAGCTGGAGGTTGCTGTGAGCTGTGACGCCATAGCACTCTACTGAGGGTGACAAAAATAAAAATAAAAATAAGCTGAAAATTTGGACAGTTGGTGAAATTTGCATATGACCTGAGGATTAAACAAAACCTTGTATCCTTGCTATTTTGCTTATTGGGATAATGTAAGGGGATGTCCTTGTTTGTAGGAAATATACTTTGAGGCATTTAGGAAAAAAGGGTCATCATGTCTGCAAATTACTTTTTTAGGACTTGGATATTAAATATGCAAAGTGAGAGGGGACTTACAAAAGCTAAAGCAGATGGGGTAACATGCTAATGACTAGGGAGAGGAAGAGGGGTAGAAGGGAATTCTTTGTACTATTTTTTTCAGACAGAGTCTGACTTTATCACCCTGGGTAGAGTACCATAGCATCATAGCTCACAGCAACCTCAAACTCTTGGGCTCAAGCAATTTTCTTGCCTTAGCCTCATGAGTAGCTGGGACTACAGGTGCCCGCCACAACGCTCAGCTATTTTTAGAGAAGAGGTCTTGTTCTGGCTCAGGCTGGTCTGGAACCTGTGAGCTCAGGCAATCCACCCATCTCCCAGAGTGCTAGGATTACAGGTGTGAGCCACCGCCCCCAGTCTTTGTACTATTCTTGCAAACTGTAAGTTCGAAGTTATATCAAAATAAAAGCTACCAAAGAATCTCAAGCAGGATGGGTTTGGTGTCAGGTGCCCCATCAGTTTAGAGGCCTCATGAAAAGGAGATGGGGCCAAGGCTGCCTAGGAACAAAGGCTTCATCCCAGAGAAGCATCACCTGCAGCCTTACTTCGCGCTTCTAGATTCCTGGGCTTCTCTGCTGTCCCACTGTATGGCTATCTCCAACCTCTCAGTCCCAAGTTCTTTTTTTTTTTTTTTTTTTTTTAAAGAGAGAATCAAGCCGTCGCCATGGTAGCGTGCTGTAGTGTCACAGCTCACAGCAACCACCAACTCTTGGGCTTAAAGTGATTATCTTTCCCCAGCCACCCAAATAGCTGGGACTGCAGATGCCGGCCACAACACCCACCTATTTTCTGTTGTTGTTGTTGCAGTTGTCATTGTTGTTTGGCAGGCCCAGACTGGATTCCAACCTGCCTGCTCCGGTGTATGTGGCTAGTGTCCTAGCCGCTGAGCTACAGGCGCCGAGCCAGCCCCCAAGTTCTTTTCAACCAAGCTGCACCTTTTGATCTGGGAAGGGAGTGCTGCTGGCTCATCAGCTGGAAGGTTCCAGCAGCCCAACAGCTCCTTTTCCTAGCCACTCAGGGTCCTTTAAAGAATACAGGCTGTGAGGGCGGCGCCTGTGGCTCAAAGGAGTAGAGTGCCAGCCCCCTATGCCAGAGGTGGTGGGTTCAAATCCAGCCCCAGCCAAAAACAGCAAAAAAAAAAAAAAAGAATATAGGCTGTGAGGGTTGCGCCTGTGGCTCAAAGGAGTAGGGCACTGGCCCCATATGCCGGAGGTGGGGGGTTCAAACCCAGCCCTGGCCAAAAACTGCAAAAAAAAGAATATAGGCTGTGCCTGAGGCTCTCAGAGTGACCCTATTCTTGGTTCAGATGGACTTAATAGAAGGGATTTGGGCTTGCGTTGTTTAGAGGGTGTCACCGGCTGAAAGCCTGACGTTCTTTTTCCTAAACTGAAGTGGCCCTGCGAAGCTGGTGAGGCCTGAGGAGCAGGTAGTCTCGGTTGGGCTTCTTGGCCACTGCCAGGCTCCCATGAAGAGGAAAAGGAAACTATAGTGCCCACCTCAAAGGTACCCCATTGTGCAAAAGCTGCTGAATAACATCCCTCCCTGGGTCCTTACCTTGTAAAGTATTTAGTGGTACTTTAATTTGCCCTCCCAGGAACTGCATAAGGCCCCTTGAAGGTAGGGTTGACTCTGGTCTGTACTTGAGTACTTTACTCTGGCCTTCTGGAAAATTCCTCAATCAGCCCAAACTAATTTTCTACAGGGTGTGATGTTGGCCTGGAGGGTTTTGTCCACATGCCCTGTGTAGGGCTGCCTTGGCCCAAGCCCTTCTTTCTATTAGAGTTGAGCCCATATTTCTTCAACTAGGCAGTAAGTCATTTGTACAGGCACACGTCAGTGTTGGTCTGGTCAGAGCCGAGCTGGCCCCATGTGAGGCAGTATGGGAAGAGTGGGTAAGCACACAGATTCTGGAGCAGCCTGTCTGGATAGGGGGTTCCTGGCTCTGCCATTTACTAGTTATGTGACCTCAGATTATTTTATCTCCTATGCTGAAGTTTCTTCCTTGGATTGAAAAAAGTCAATCTTCTGTATACATAATAGTGCCTTGAACAATGCCTGGCATGAGGTCAGTGCTATGCATGAACTGTTAACTACCCTTCTGACTGAGGCTGCTGAGGTCCTCCCAGGACTGGACATATCCGTGAGGGAAGCTTCATTTGCCTTGTGGAACCACACATCTCAAAATAGTCCCTGTCTGAGTTGTGGAATTGATCAAAGTCTTTGGCTGTGGAGCCTGAGAGTCAGCTTGAGTCACCCAAATCTTCATGGGTAATGGGGCAGGAGGACCCTTCTAGATATAGGTCCCTGCTGGGTGGGCTGACAACCCTGAGCTGCAGGTGTGGTAGGGACTAGGCCTTGCATCTGGGGTCAGGACTTAAAAGGAGCTTGAGGAGACCCCATATTGCAAACATGCTGCTGTTCCCTGTGGCACCCACAGTTCCTCACTCATAGAACCGCAGATTAATTGCTGACTCAGCCAAAGTGTCTGGAGATGAAAGAACAGATGTACAGCAACAACAATAATTTTTTTTTTTTTTTTAATGAGACAGGGTCTGGCTTAGTCACCTAGTCTGGAGTGCAGTGGTATAGTTCACTGTAGCCTCCAACTCCTGTGCTCTAGCAAACCTCCTGCCTCACTTTCCTGAGAAGCTGGGACTACAGGTGCACCAATATGCCCAGCTGATTTTCTGTTTTCTACTTTTTTTGGTAGAGATGAAGTCTCAGTCTGTTGCCCTGGCTAGTCTTGAACTCCTGGGCTCACAGCAATCTTCCCACTTCTGCTTCCCAAAGTGCTGGGATTATAGCTGTGAGCCACTGTGCCCAGCCTATAACAACTATCTTAACCAGTAACTCTGCTATAGCACTTCCTATGTACCAGGTGCAATTTGGAGTACATTTACACACACATATCCTCTTAAAAACTCTTTGAGAGAAGTTTTTTTTTTGCACTTTTTGGCTGGGGCTGGGTTTGAACCTGCCACCTCCGGTATGTGGGGCCGGTGCCCTACTTCTGTGAGCCACAGGCACTGCCCAGTTTATTTTTTGTTTGATTTTTTTTTTTTTTTTTGAGACAGAGCCTTAAGCTGTCACCCTGTGTAGCATCACAGCTCACAGCAACCTCCAATTCCTGGGCTCTAATGAGTCTCCTGCCTCCACCTCCCAAGTAGCTGGGACTACAGGCGCCTGCCACAACGCCCGGCCAGTTTTTGGTTGCAGCCGTCATTGTTGTTTGGCGGGCCCAGGCTGGATTCGAACCTGCCAGTTCAGGTGTACGTGGCTGGCGCCTTACCCTGTTAAGCCACAGGCGCCGAGCCCTGTTTGATTTTTTTTTTTTTAACAGAATCTCACTCTATCACTCCAGTCTGGAGTGCAGTGGCATCCTCATAGCTCTCAGGAACCTCAAATTCCTGGGATCAAGTAAAGTGATCTTCCTGCCTCAGCCTCCTGAGTAGCTAAGACTACAGACAAGTAAACATTTTTTTCTATTTTTGGAAGAGTCAGGATCTTGCATTTGCTCAAGCTGGTCTTGAATTCCTCACCTCAAGGTATCTTCCCACCTCAGCCTCCCAGAATGCCAGGATTATGTGAGCCATTGCCTCTATCAAGTTCTATTTTTATTCCTCTTTTAAAGAGGAGGAAACAGGATCAAAGAAGTTAAGTAACTTGTTTCGATTTCACACCAAGCTGTCCGGCTTCAAAGTCCACACTCCTATCTGCCTTCTTGTATTGTCTCTGGGAATACACTTCATCTCGTGAATACCATTCCTGATCCCAACAGGCTTTGAAAAGGCTATTATGTTAATTTAGTCGGGGCAGAGGACACCTGAAGCTGGACCTGGCAATGTCAATCTGAGGCAGTGCTCATTATGCAAATTGCCAACCAGGACTCTGGAGCAGAGTGGGGACAAAGAAAGGACCCCTCAGGGGATGGGGTGTAAACCAAAGCAGGGCACCTTCTTGGACCAAGGGAGTGCCTCCGGCATTCCATAGTTGGGGGCTAGGACATAAGATGACAGATGAGATGTCTAGGAGTCAGGAACTAGAGGTGGTTACCAAGGAAACCAACACTGTGGTAAAGCTCAAAGCTGAACCTGTCTGGTTCTACAAAAACTAACAACAAATGCAAATGATTTTTTTTTTTTTTTTTTGAGACAGAGCCTCAAGCTGTCATCCTGGGTAGAGTGCCGTGGCCTCACAGCTCACAGAAACCTCCAATTCCTGGGCTCAAGTGATTCTCCTGCCTCTACCTCCCAAGTAGCTGGGACTACAGGCGCCCGCCACAACGCCCGGCCACTTTTTGGTTGCGGCCGTCATTGTTGTTTGGTGGTCCCGGGCTGGATTCGAACCCGCCAGCTCAGGTGTACATGGCTGGCGCCTCAGCTGCTTGAGCCACAGGCGCTGGGCCAGCAAATGATATTTTTAAAAAGATAGCGTAGGACAAAACCTCTGTGAAACTCAGATGAATTTTTAGCATATTTGTCGGTGAATACGAGCTTTCATATAACTCTCTGGGGTATTTATACATCACTGTAGCTTATAATAATGCAGCTGGAGAGGCGCTGGCTGGTGGAAGATGCAGGATAATGGCATGGGTGGGAGGATGGCAGTGGGGGATAGGGAAAGTAAGCATGGAATGGAAAAGGGGAGATGGTTTGGGGGTAGGTAGGTGCCAGAAGACCAGTTAGAGGATGGGAGGAGGTTTGCTGAAGGGGGAGGCGGCGAGGGCGGAGGGGGGTGTAGTAAGGGTTCAAGGGTTGCAGGGAGAGGAGAGAGAAGATGCTTTAGAGTCAAATCCACGGGATTGATTGACAGCTCAGAGCCATGAAGCTGGACTCTGTGGCTCTTCCTGAGGGCCCCAGGTGATGGGGCGGCCAGAAAGGAGAGGTAAGGAGACCCAGAGGAGGAAGCAGGAAGTTTCAGTACCTTATGCCCGCTTTCCAAATATAGAAATGGGCTGAAGCAATTCTTAGGGCAAGTCTCTGATGAGAAGTGTCCTTTGCTGTCTGATTTCCTACTTGCAGCCTTCTCACCCTTAGAATCATTGATTCTACTGGGAATTAGTGAATAAGTGTAGAAAGGTCAAGGCAGGCTCTAGAGGATTCCAATGACAGTCCAGTTGGGAACAGGAATCATGTAGCATTGTAGTGGTGAATTGGCTTTGTTTGGTACCAGATAGGCCAGGGTTTCATTATCAATCCCATATTGATAGCTATGCGATTGGGGAAAATTGCTTTTTTCCTTTGAGCCTCAGTTTCCTCATCTGCAAAGCAGAGATTACACCTACTTAACATGACAAGGATTAAATCATTGTAGAGAGGATTGTCTGAGATCAATGCAGGTGAAATGCTTCTTCTCTGATCACCCTTTAGCCTGTTTCATATTCTTCATATCATTCATCATCACTTGCTATCTATTTACTTATTTGTTTATTGACTGATTACTCCACTAGAAAATAATTTTCACAAGACATATGCTTTAGTTGTTGTTGTTGTTTTTTTTTTTTTGAGACAGAGCCTCAAGCTGTCACCCTGGATAGAGTGCCCTAGCATCACAGCTCACAGCAACCTCCAAGTCCTGGGCTCAAGCGAGTTCCTGCCTCTGCTTCCCAAGTAGCTGGGACTACAGGTGCCCGCCACAACGCCTGACCATTTTTTGGTTGCAGCCATCATTGTTGTTAGGCGGGCCCAGGCTGGATTCGAACCCGCCAGCTCAGATATATGTGGCTGGTGCCTTAGCCTGTTGAGCCACAGGCGCCAAGCCTGCTTTAGTTTTTTAATCATTATGCCTCTAGGGTGGTCCTGACGCGTAGTAGCTGCTTGTTTAATAAATAAATATTTATTTAAAATTCAGTAAATAAGTATTTCCTGAGTTTGAAAATGAATGAACAGTAGATTTGAAAGGGCGGATAAATGATATAGATGTAAGTATGGAAGTGACTCTATTATGCATAAAGTTCTTACATGAATACAACCTGCAGTGCCGGGAGTTTGGTTCATGGCTGCTGGCTAATGTGTGACCTAGTGCAGCACCTGGTCAGGGGAGCACTTGTCTAGGGGCTGAATTTGGAAAACAATGTCCATAAGCACAGGAAAGATTTCAGGAAGTTCTTCTGTAGAGATAGTGATCAAATGAATCACTTTATTTGGTTATTATATTAGTTTCCTAAATTGTCCCAAACTGAGTGGCTTAAAAACAACAGAAATTGGGCGGCGCCTATGGCTCAGTGAGTAGGGCACCAGTCCCATATGACGGAGGTGGCGGGTTCAAACCCAGCCCCGGCCAAAAACTGCAAAAAAAAAAAAAAAAAGAAAAAAAATTACCCTCAATGAATCCCCAACAACAACAAAAAAGTTAAAAGAAAACAACAACAGAAATTATAATGCCCAGATAGTTTCCCTATTTTTAGTAGAGATGGGGGGGGTTGCTCTTGCTCAGGCTGGTCTCCAACTCCTGAGCTCAGGTGATCCACCTGCCTCGGCCTCCCAAAGTGCTCAGATTACAGCCATGAGCCACTAGGCCCACCTGGCTGAAAGAAAATTCTTGTAAGCAGTTATTGCTTGGTGGGAAAGGTGCCCCATCAAAAGAACACTCCCAGAAAAATAAATAAACACTAAATAATTAAAAAACCCCTAATCAGAAAATATTTTTTTCCACCACATATAAAGTTTTTTTTGAGACAGAGCCTCAAGCTGTCACCCTGGGTAGGGTACTGTGGCATCACTGCTCATAGCAACCTCCAACTCCTGGGCTCAAGGAATTCTCTTGCCTCTGCCTCCCAAGTAGCTGGGACTACAGGCGCCCGTCACAACGCCTGACTATTTTTTGGTTGTAGCTGTCATTGTTATTTGGCGGGTCTGGGCTGGATTTGAACTCACCAGCTCAGGTGTATGTGGCTGGCACCTTAGGCGCTGGAGCCATAGGCGCTGAGCCCACATATAAAGTTTTATTTACAGTAGATTGCAATCTATTAAGTATGCAACACTCCTTAATTTAAAAATACTTTATTACTAAGAAAAAAAAAGCTAACTAGGTCTTCAGCAAATCATAATCTTTTTATAGCTGGTGGGTCTTGCCTCAGTGTTGGTGGCTACTGACTGATTAGGGTGGGTAGTTGCTAAAGATCAGAGAAGCTGTGGCAATTTCTTAAAATAAGACAACTGTGAATTTATTGTTCATTTTGTGAAAGGAAGTAGCATGTGATACTCTTTGATAGCATTTTACCCATTGTAGAACTTCTTTCAAAATTGGAATTCTTTCAATTCTCTCAAATCCTGCCACTGCTTTACCAACTAAATGTAATGTTCCAAATCCTTTGTTCTTACTTCAACAGTGTTCACGCCATCTTCACCAGGAGAAGATTCCGTCTCTACAAATCGCTTTCTTTGCTCCATAAGAAGCAATTTATTTATTTATTTTTGAGACAGAGTCTTAAGCTGTCACCCTGGGTAGAGTGCCGTGGCGTCACATCTCACAGCAACCGCAAACTCTTGGGCTTAAGTGATCCTCTTGCCTCCCGAGTAGTTGGGATTACAGGCGCCCACCACAACGCCCAGCTATTTTTTGGTTACAGTTGTCATTATTGTTTGGCAGTCCCGGACTGGATTCAAACTTGCCATCTCTGGAGTATGTGGCTGGCGCCCTAGCTACTTGAGGTACAGGCGCCAAGCCATAAGAAGCAATTTACTTAGCTCGGTGCCTGTGGCTCAGCGGGCTAAGGCGCCAGCCATGTACACCTGAGCTGGCGGGTTCGAATCCAGCCCGGGCCCGCCAAACAACAATGACGGCTGCAACCAAAGGATGGCCGGGTGTTGTGGCGGGCGCCTGTAGTCCCAGCTACTTGGGAGGCAGAGGCAGGAGACTCGCTCGAGCCCAGGAATTGGAGGTTGCTGTGAGCTGTGAGGCCACGGCCCTCTATCCAGGGTGACAGCTTGAGGCTCTGTCTCAAAAAAAGAAGCAATTTACTTGTTAAAGTTTTATCATGACATTACAAAAATTCAATCCTATCTTTCAGGCTCTACTTCTTTTTTTTTTTTTTTTTTTGATACAGAGCCTCAAGCTGTCACCCTGGGTAGAGTGCTATGGCATCACAGCTCACAGCAACCTCCAATTCCTGAGCTGGAGCGAGTCTCCTGCCTCCGCCTCCCAAGTAGCTGGGACTACAGGCGCCCGCCACAATGCTCGGCCATTTTTTGGTTGCAGCCATCATTGTTGATTGGCGGGCCCAGGCTGGATTCGAACCTGCCAGCTCAGGTGTACGTGGCTGGTGCCTTACCCTGTTGAGCCACAGGCACCGAGCTTCAGGCTCTACTTCTAATTCTAGTTTTCTTACTATTTTCTACCACATCAGCAGTGTAGTAACTGACCCGGCAAGAAGACCCCTAAAGGCCTCTAACTGTTTCAGCCTGAGTCCCCATCTGTCTCAAAGCCCCGCTTTTTGGTTTAATTCTGAGAACAGATTTCTGACAAGGAAGTTCTCTGAGTTCCCTGACTCCCTAGCAATGTCTAAACACAATGATGAGAAACTTACCTCAACCTCCCTAGCCAGCTAAACAATGGTAAAGACTCACTCAAGCAGAGATTCCCAGGAAACTGAGTTTCCCAGGTACTGGGCTTTCCAAGTTGTCCCCATGGTTACTGAGTTACCCGCCCCTGAGCCGCCACACAGCTACCCCCTGAGGCAATTACCTGACTGTGACTCTGCCTTGTAACCTGCCTTTTTTGCTTTTGTACATGCTTGCTTTGCCACATCAGCACAAAAAGGTATAAAAGGCTGCCTGTATTTCTCTTAGGGGCCGTTTGCCTTTTGTGGGCAGTGGTCCGTCTGTGCAGATGCAACCACTTGATTTAGCCATTTGTCCTTTGGGGCAGTGGTCCATCTGTGCCGATGTAACCACCTGATTTGGCCGTTTGCCCTTTGGGGCAGCAGTCCATCTGTACAGATGTAATAAATGACCATCTGATTTGGGCCGTCTGCCTTTTTGCAGCGGCCCCCCCTGTGCAGGAGTAAATAAAATCACCTCTGATTTGTACCAAAAGTGGGGGTCCATATTTTTATGGGTGGCCTCAGTTACAACAGCAGTGGCTTTCTTGATCCCCTCAACATCATCCATGAGGACTGGAATCAACTTCTAAACTCTTGTTAATGTTGACATTTTGACCTCCTCATGAAGATTCTCAATGGCATCTATAATGGTGAATCTTTTCTTTTCTTTTCTTTCTTTGTTTTTTTTTTTTTTTTTTTGCAGTTTTTGGCCAGGGTCATGTTTGAATTCACCACCTCTGGTACTTGGGGCCAGCGCCCTACTCCTTTGAGCCATAGGCGCCACCCTAATGGTGAATCTTTTCCAGAAGACTTGAACTCTTCCAGATCTATCAGAGGCTATGGAAGCTACAGCCTTAGAAAATGTATTCCTTTCTCCCTCCCTCTGTTCCTTCCTTCTTTGCTTGCTTGCTCCCTTCCTTCTTTCCTTCCAGGGTCTCACTCTGTCACTCGGGCTAGAGTGCAGTAGTGCCATCATAGCTCAATGTAACCTCAAACTCCTGCACTCAAGCAATCCTTTTGGCTCAGCCTCCCAAGGAGCTTGGACTACAAGCACAAGCTACCTCACCACACTGATCTCTCTATTTTTTGTAGAGTCGGGGTCTTGTTCTTGCTCAGGCTGGTTTCATGCTCTTGGCCTCAAGCAATCCTTCCCCTTCAGTATCTCTAAGGCTTGCAGTATTTGTTAAATAAGAAACACCTGGCAGTATTTCTTAAGCCAAAATTACTCCTTGATCCACGGGCTGCAGAAGGGATACTATGCTGTGTCAATAGGCACAGAAACAACTTCAATCTCTTTGCACATCTCCATCAGGGCTCTTGGATGACCAGATGCATTGTCAATGACTAATACTTTAAATGGAATCTTTTTTCTGAACAGTAGGTCTCAACAGTGGGCTTAAGATATTCAGTAAACCAAATGGATGTGCTGTCATCCAGGCTTTGTTGGTCCACTTAAAGAGCACAGACAGAGTAGATTTGGCATCATTCTTAAGGGCCCCAGGATTTTCAGAAAGGTAAATGAACATTGGCTTTAACTTAAAGTCACCAGCTGCACTAGACCCTAACAAGGCAGTCAGAGAATTTAAAGCCAGGTCTTAATTTCTCTCTAGCTATGAAAGTCTTAGATGTCAGCTGTTTCACCTACATTGAAAATCTGTTGGTTAGTAGTCACCTTCATCAATGATCTTAGCTAGATCTTCTGGGTTACTCACTGCAACTTCGCCATTAGCGCCTGCTGCTCCGCCTTGCACTTTTATGTCATGGAGACAGCTTTTTTCCTTAAACCTCATGAACCACCTCTGCTAGCTTTAAACTTTTCTTCTGTTCATATTCTCACACTTTTCCAGTTTGTAACGGAGCCCCCTGTGGGCATATCTGTCTGTGTTTCTCTCTGTTGCCACCTACCCTTCTCTCTCCCTTACCTCTGCTGGTCTCATTCCTCATTCAACAATTCAGAGAATGTGCCTTAGGGAGAGATAATTTCTCTTTTTAACCCCTGTGGTCTCCAGGCCTGGCTAAGCCCCTGGAGTGTTCTGTGGCTACAGTGGGACTCCTTCCTCTGGCTCTTGTGGCTCGACCCATGGCTGATTCAATCAGAGATCGTGTCTGGTGAAGGGAGCCTCATCTTGTTTTCCTGACGTCCACAGCTCTGTGCTCTGGCTCACTTCCCGGGAGAACAGGTGCCTGTAATAGGCACTGAACTTCCCGTCTCAGCTCTGCACCTGCAACTTTAGAGGTCTCGGCAAGGCCTGCTATGGTGCCTCAGTTTCCTTCTCACATGCTTTTCCTGCCTCAGCTCTGTGTCCAAATGCAGCAGGTCTTTTAAGTGAAGGCTGTAGACACACAGGTCGATGTCTATGCTCTCGCAGGCCAGCACCTCCGGGAAGGTGCAGCTGAGAAACCTGCCGTCGCTGGTGGCCGAGTGGATGCTGGACAAGGAGCTACAGTTGTCCTTCCCCGCCTGGCTCAGGCTTCCCAGGCTGCTAGAAAGGGAGGTCTCCCCCAGCTGGTGCGTCAGGACAGCCTGCTTTATGTTCTCATGCAGGGACAGGTTGGTGGACCCATTGGCCAGAGGCCGGAACTTGTGATTGATGAAGTAGATGACCTTTGCCTTCAGGCAAATGCACTGACATTGCTGTTAGAAGGCTGCTCTCTTTCCTCTAGCAGTGGTTCTCAACCTTCCTAATGCGGTTCCTTTAACACGGTTCCTCGCTCGGCGCCTGTGGCTCAGGGGGCTAAGGCGCCAGCCCACATACACCTGAGCTGGCGGGTTCAAATCCAGCCCAGGCCCGCCAAACAACCATGATGGCTGCAACCAAAAAATGGCCGGGCGTTGTGG
>CAUYON010054812.1:0-17697 GCA_963573935.1 Arctocebus calabarensis
GTCACACTGCTCACAGCAACCTCCAGCTCTTGGGCTTAAGCGATTCTCTTGCCTCAGCCTCCCGAGTAGCTGGGACTACAGGCGCCCGCCACAGCGCCCGGCTATTTTTTTGTTTTGCAGTTCGGCCGAGGCTGGGCTTGAACCTGCCACCTTCGGTATATGGGGTCGGCGCCCTACTCACTGAGCCACAGGAGCCGCCCCTTCTTTTTTTTTTTTTTTTTTTGAGACAGAGTCTCACCATGTCACCCCTGGTAGAGTACGATGGTGTCACAGCTCACAGCAACCTCAAACTCTTGGCCTTTAGTGATTCTCCTGCCTCATCCTCCCAAGTAGCTGGGACTACAGGTGCCCACCACAATGCCTAGCTTTTTTTTTTGGTTGTAATTGTCTTTGTTGTTTGGCAGGCCTGGGCTGGGTTCGAACCTGCCAGCTCCAGTGTATGTGGCTGGTGCCCTAGCCGCTAAGCTGTAGGCACCGAGCCCTATCTTCTTTTTTAACCAATGCTTGTAAAAATGAGGATTTGAAGGTTCAAGTCAATGGATGTGATTTTATTTGTGAAAGCTTAATTAGATATGCAGGAGTCAAAGGATTCTAGGATTTAATACAAATAAAATAGAGCATGGTTTTAAAAGGGGGATTATGAAATCACATTGTCCTTATCTTACGTGCCCTGACTATGTTTGAGACATTGAAAGTGATGTTCTACGAAACCACTTAGACAAAGGGCAAAGTGGTATCAATTAGAATTCCTTGTTCATTTGGGATTGTGGAATGCTGCTTATTCCTGGGGTTAGGGAAGAGTACTGCATAGTATATGATTTAAAAAGTTATATTGTTAATGTAATCACAGCTACTATGTCTCCCATTGGGAGTAGTGAAGTGGGGTTTGGCCCAGCAAAACACTGACCATAAATAGGAAATGCTTGATACTTTCTGGATCTGGGGATTAATTCAGTTTCTACTTGTAGCTGTTAATTATGTATCCATTAATGTGGACATTTAATAACCATATTTTGAGGGTCACGAGGCATGAGGAAGCAAATTACATCTGTGAATCAGAATGTTACTTTTATAACTGGAGAACTTCCTAGTCTTTGTGTTCTTCCTAGTTTATTATCTTCCTGTCTTTCTCCCTCAAACTTAAGAGACTTTGTTTAGGGCATATGGGATTGAAGCACATTTGACGTTCTGATATCAATCAGATGACTTCAGCTAAAGCCAAAAAGGCCTGGCTCCATCTGGTTAAATTTGTTATGAAATGAGTTTCGATTTCAAATAAGTAGTTTGGGAAATGGCAGTACAGTCTTGAATTATTATTAGCAATATTCAATCAACCAGTCGTGCCTGTGGTTTCAGAAGAATAGTTTCCATTAGGTTAATAGAATGAGTGATGGCATGGTTATACGTCAAATTCTGATACTAAGAAATAAGACCAAAAAACTGCTCATTTTCCTTTACGTAGGGTTTTCAAAAAAATGCACATAAAAGTAGAATAATACCCAAGTATCTATCCTATTTTTTATCTCTTTTGGTTTCAATGTTAGAAGGCCATGAAGATAGAGACTATAGGAAAACATACATAAGAACAATATCCACGTATTACTTATATTAGAGTTCAAAGAAGAATCAAATCTGTTTTACTTTTCTCATTCTGTTTAGCCTTGACATTTTCAAATGCCATTGTACCTAGGTCAACAAATTTTTTTTCCTCCTTGCTATTTTTCATTTATGTGTCATATTTGTTCATTGTTCTTAGATTTTCTTTTTAATATGTCTTTAAATTTTTAAGATAATAGACAATCTATACAAATAACATTGCAGAGAACCATTATCTATGGAGTACTGTGTAATGCTACCCAAAGTTAACTTTTGCAAGTGAGATTGCTGTGGCATTATTGGAATAAGTTATATGATATGTATCTATTTACAAGACACGGAGCTCCAAAGCAATTTCTATTATGCTGGAGGCAGTCCAAACAGTTTTATCACTTTAAGGGTCTGCAGCATTAAAATGTTTTAAATTTCCAATGATGTTTACTGACAACAAAATACCAGTGGATTATAAAATGGAGAAATGTTGTAAATCTCTGCCACTAACTTTGTGAAGCAGAAATCCAGATCTGGGTCTTGAATTCAATATGAGGTTGACTTTTGAATTGAAGTTTTAATTTTATTTATTTATTTATTTATTTTTGCAGTTTTTGGCTCTGGCTGGGTTTGAACCCACCACCTCTGGCACATGGGGCTGGTGCCCTACTCTTTGAGCCACAGGTGCTGCCCTGAAGTTTTTATTTTTGACATAATTATAGATTCACCTGCAAGTGTAAGAAATAATACAGGGAGATACTATGTGTACTTCATCTAGTTTCCCCCAATGGTAACATTTTGGAAAACCGTAGTACAATAGTACAACCAGGACTTCTGACTTTGAAACAGTTAAGATCCATCATATTGCCTTTTTTGACCATATCTTCTTCCCCCAACTTCAACCATTAATCTTTACTTCTACCTATACTTTTTCTTTCTCCCCCACCCCCCCGAGATAAAGTGTCACTTTATTGCCCTCGGTAGAGTGCTGTGGTGTTACAGATCACAGCAACTTCAAACTCTTGGGCTCAGCCTCCTGAGTAGCTGGGAGTACAGGTGTCTGCCACAATGTCTGGCTGATTTTTCTATTTTTACTAGAGATGGGTGTTGCTCTTGCTTAGACTGGTCTCAAATTTCTAAGCTCAAGCAATTCACCCCTCCTGGACCTCCCAGAGTGCTAGGATTACAGGTGTGAGCCACTGTGCCCTATCCTTTACTATTATTATTTTAAATTTTAAGTAAATTTATTTTAGGTTAATGTGAGTGTACAAGCACCCAGGTAAAAATATTTGATTTTGTTAGGTAGAGTTCGTCTTGTGGTTATGTTCCCCACACAAAAGTGGTGCTGACCCTCTCCCCACCTACCCCATCCCCCTCTCTTGTTACTCCCCCGCCCAGCTCTAATAGAAATGAGCTTTTCTCCTATTTGGGCATGCATTGGATCGTCTTCTGGCTTCATAATAGTAGTATTGAGTACATTGGATAATTGCTTTTCCATTCTTGTGGTACTTTACTAAGAAGATTGTGTTACAACTCCATCTAGGATATTATAGGATATTACAAAAGATGTGATGTCATCATCTTTGTTATGGCTGAATAGTATTCCATGGTGTATTTTTTATAGAAGTTATTTTTTAATAGAAGTTTTGTAGTTTTGTGTTTTACATTTATGTCTGTGAACTGTTTTGAGTTAATTTCTTTTTTTTTTTTTGTATAAAATATCAGACTTAGGTTGAGGTTCACATTTTTTTTTCCCTCTCAATGTTCAATGGCTTTAGCACCATTTATTGAAAAGGATGACTTGTCTTCATTGGATTGCTATTGCACCTTTTTTGTTTGTTTTATTTATTTTTATTGGTGGCTGGACTGCAGTGGTGCAATCATAGCCTTGAAATTCTGGGCTCAGCAATCTTCCCGCATTAGCCTATTGAATAGTGGAGACTATAGGATCATGTCATTATGCCTGCCTAATTTTGAAAAGACTTTTTTGTTGTTGAGGCAAGATCTCACCATGTTGCCCAGGTTGGTCTTGGACGTGCCTCAAGCCAAGCATTCCTCTTGCCTTGTCCCCTCAAAGTGCTGGAATTATAGTCATGAGCTGCTGAAACTGGCCTCTGCCTTTGAACCTTTGTCATTAATCAGCAGGCTGTACTTACACGGGGTTATTCTGGATTCTTTGTTTGGGTCCCTTTACCCCTGAGTCTAACCTATCAATTATGTGAAATAGTCTACCTTACTGTAGGTACATAAGTGTTGAACTGGGTAAAATCAACTACTTTATTTTGTTTTTTCAAAGTTGTTTTGACTGTTTTAAGTATTTTGTCTTTCTGTCTAGATTTTAGAATGATCTTATTGATCTACAAATTGTTCCAGGATTTGAGAGGAATTGTATTAAACTGGTCTTTTAATTTGGGGAAAATTGATATATATATATATGTATATATATATATTTTTTTGGTAGAGACAGAGTCTTACTTTATTGCCCTCAGTAGAGTGTCATGGCATCACAGCTCACAGCAACCTCCAACTCCTGGGCTTAGGTGATTGTCTTGCCTCAGCCTCCCTAGTAGCTGGGACTATAGGCGCCCACCACAACACCTAGCTATTTTTCTGTTTTGCAGTTCGGCCAAGGCTGGGTTTGAACCCACCACCTTCGGTATATGGGGCCGGCGCCCTACTCGATGAGCCACAGGAGCCGCCTGGAAAATTGATATGTTGACAATAATGAGTCTTCTTATCTGTGTACATAGTATATCACTCTCTTTATTTAGACTTTCTTTGATTTTTTTTTTTCAAGAGCATTGTGTCATTTCAGCATATAAATCACATATGTATTTTTTTAGATGTATACCTGAGTATTTAAATTTTCCTAGTGATTGTAAATTTATTTATTTATTTTTAATAAAGTTACAGCTGTGTACATTAGTGCAATCAAGGGGTACAATGTGCTGGTTTCATATACAATCTGAAATGTTTTCATCAAACTGTTTGACATAGCCTTCATGGCATTTTCTTTCTTTCTCCCCCCCCCCCCCCAGTGGTAAGACAGAATTTATTTACAAAAAAGAATACAGAAAACACTAAAGCTCCTGGTAGAGAGAGAGAACTCAAGTGGGGAGAGAAAAGCTCTCTCCTTTTCTCTCCCGGTCTTTCCCCGTCTCCCCCTTTAGGCTTTGAGTCTCGGGGTATATATAGGTGTATGGGTTCCTTGGCCAGGAAACGAATGAACACAGGGGCAAAGTGAATGAATGTATCAATGAATGGACACAGTCCATTCATGGAATTGAGACCTAGGAAATTCCCATGAAATTGACCTAGGCATAGGAAAAGGGGGTTCCACATTTAGTCCTAAGTGTAAAGTGAAGGAGATACCAAGGCACAGGTGTCTCCTCGGCAGTTGTCCAGCCTTTTTGGCTATTGGAACCTCCGGTGGGGGTCGGAGGTCCCCCTCCTTGCCTGTCATCCAGCCCGCTGGTACTTCAGCTGGCTGCCACAGCACCGATACCATTCCCTCAACTATCGAAAAAACAAGTTACTATATAGCACCAATATCTTTTATTTTAGTATTTCCAATGATACCAAGCTTGATGAGCACTTCTTGATGAATCCATTATTATGCAAACCTTCAAATTTCTCTTGGCTAGACTAAGCCATTTTCTAGTTATTATCCTGAATTGATGTGTTATTTATGTCATTTGTGAGCAGAATGTTATCTATGAGCAACACTGGGTACTACTTTCTGAATTCCTAACATGACAGTCATTGTTAAATTCTTTAAGTTGTTAGAAGCATGAAGAATCCTGTTTGTATAATATGTGTATGTAGCCATGGAAGATTCAAAATTGAGTCCAGAAATCCTAAGAGAAAAGAGCTTACACAGAACTGAGTACAATGCACTAGTTTTAAGAGGAAGCGTCACATAAAAGTTGTAGTTAAGAAGAATAATTGCTCCCATTTCTTACTTTGCCTAGATGATATTCACATAAAATTCATATCAACAATTGGGAAATTCATTGGAGATAACAAAATTGTCCAATTAGCCAAAAGTATTTGCACCAAACAATAGCTATTCCAAATAAGCTACCCTAAGATCATTTTCCCTGTCTAATTCTTTGAAAATTATACTTGAAATATTGAAATATAACACATTTTGTGTCTCATGATTATGGGTACTTCAGCAAAAAGGGGACCACAACTCTTTTCAATTGCACCCATGACTATTTTGACAGAATATCATGGAGAAAACATGATGAGGTGGACACTGTTCTAAAGACCTTACTACATAATTTGTATTCGTTTGAAGTTTAATTATACTTTTCCTCTAAACTTAGTGTCAGCACTTTTCCATAATCGACTCCATATTTTAGGATTTACAGATGCAGTATGAGAAACAGCATAGATTGAGAATTTCCTTTTTTTATTTATGATTGACACATAATTAATAGTTGTACATATTCTCAAGTTATCTGAATTAATATATAGATGTTTTTAATTCATGTTAACAGTAACAAAAAATGTGAAAGATAACTTACATTGTTGGCAAGTAATGAGTAGGATTCATTTTTATGGATGTTATATAGATGATATAAAATATTATAACTATTTCAATATTCATAGTACTTGTCAAATATTATAGTCCTTTAAGGTGCTCTTGTAATTTTATTTCATTTCTATATCTTATATTTAATCTTACTATCATCAGACATATAATGCTGCAATAATTCTGCATAACAAATCACCCCAAACTAAGTGGCTTATAAACAATAAGTATATTGAACTCACTCAATCGCTTTTTTTTTTTTTTTTTTTTTGCAGTTTTTTGGCAGGGACCAGGTTTGAACCCACCATCTCTGGTATATGGGGCTGATGCCCTACTCCTTGAGCCACAGACAGCACCCCACTGAATTGCTTTTATATGTGGTATTAACTGTGGATTAACTGAGTTCAACTGGGCTCACTGGTCTCTGTTGTAAGCTGCAAATACACTGAGCTTAAGTCCAAGTAATGGGTTAAATTCAGGTCTGCTCCACTTGACATTGAATGTCTATTAATAACAATTAAAAGTATCAAATTTCACCTTACTTTCTAATGGCAAGTTACCTGCCACAGTTTCATAGATGCTGACAGAACATAGGTGACCCTTTATTCAGTGGCAAAAGACTTTATTATTTATTATTGCTATATTATTATTTTATTTCATTTTTAAATATTCCTACCGCAGCAGACAGCATGCGATTCATATTTTCCTTTGTTTCTCTTGTCTCATAAGCTCCATGAAAATGATATGGAGGAAAGCCTGTGTGGATTTTATGCCCCTGGTTAATCTGTGTGGAAATCCTAGCAAATCTGCCCAGTCATTGTCCCAGATGTAGCCATTGTCTTCACTTCTCTGGTCAGAAATCTGCTCTCTGACTCAGAGGGAAATACAGTCTCTAATGTCCAAGGCTGTTTTCTCTATAAACATTCAGGCAATAATATACAAGAACAAAGTTGTCAATGCCTTTTGCTCAGAAGAAATACGTAAATGTGAAAGATCCTTGGAGAGTTGTCTCCAAATGTCCTTTTTGAACCAATGTCTACCTCTGGGGTATATTCTTATAGTGAATAGCATGAGCACATCTGCTAACATTTTGTTTGGCAAAATCATGCTACTAAGTCCAAAATCAGTGTGTCAAGGAAGTATAC
The DNA here is from genome assembly GCA_963573935.1 of Arctocebus calabarensis. NCBI lineage: Eukaryota > Metazoa > Chordata > Mammalia > Primates > Lorisidae > Arctocebus > Arctocebus calabarensis. Next base: position 7,273 of record CAUYON010054812.1, read on the forward strand.
ATTACCTCAAGTGAAGGAGAGAGGAGAATGAATATTTGGCAATTAATCATCCAATCTATTACTCAAAGAGTATTGAAATTCTTTGATTTTCTTTGATACTAATTGTGATTAAAGACCATTTTATCCACCACTGTATTATTCATGCACTGCAACATTATTTCATTAGGTGATCAGTTTTGTTCGTTTGGTTTTTGCTTAATGAATGAATGTCTATAGCAATAGAATTAATGAGTTGGAGATTACCTATTTGTATCGGATACCTATACACATATATAATATTTTATCAAAATGCAATATTGTACTTAAAAGACTTTACAAGAATGTACTCCCTGGAGCTAGACTGTCATTATTCTAATCCTAAGTCTGCCACTTACCTGGCAAGTAACTCAGGCTTTATATACCTTAAATAGCTTTATTACTGAAAGAGGGCTAAATGTAATACCTACTTCATAGGGTTGTTACAAGCATCAATTGAGTTAATATACAAAAAGCACATAAAATCTCTGACACATATCAGTCAGTGAAAGTGATGGATATCATTACCAGACATATTGTTAGAAAATTTATATGTATCAACTCTAATTCTAATAATAACCTATGAGATTGATATTATGTCTATTTTACATATAAGGTAATTAACTACTAAATTATCTGGTAATAATAAACTAAAATTAATATCACCTTTCACTACTAAGGAACTATTATTCTAATAAAGCTAGAACTATCATATCTCTACAAGATAGATGTTCAAAGGTGAATTTTGAATATTTATAAGGTAGCTAAATAGGCTTTCAGTATTTGTTCTCTACCTCACAATTTTAAAATAGTCTTAGAAAATTATGAGATTCTTTGCCTTCTAAAGGGAGAAGATGGTGCACTAATAATGGTAGTGATAATTATAATAATGATACTACAATTTAAAAAACAAAAATAACCTCAGTGATTTGGGGATTTTAATGTGAATCTTTTTTTGGATTAGTGAAATATCTATGTGTATTTCTTTGCTATAATTTGAGCTATCTTTTAGTTTCAAAATACTTTAGCACAGATGCTAATTTTTGACAATATGATGATTACATTAATAGACTTTTTTTTCTTTAAGTTTTTGGTGCAATGGGCCCATTTTATTTATTTATTTTCTTTCTTTCTTTCTTTTTTTTTTGAGACAGTCTCACTATGTCACCCTTGGTAGAGTGCTGTAGCATCACAGCTCACAGCAAACTCTTGGGCTTAAGCGATTGTCTTGCTTCAGCCTCCCAAGCAACTGAGACTACAGGTGCCCACCACAATGCCTGGCTGGCTATTTTTTTTTTGTTGTAGCTGTTATTGTTGTTTGGCAGGCCCAGGCTGGGTTTGAAACCTCCAGTCTCAGTGTATGTGGCTGACACCCAAGCCACTGAGCTACAGGTGCCGAGCCTATTTATTTATTTATGTATTTAATGTATGTATGTATGTATGTATTTATTTTTGAGACAGGTTCTCACTCTATTGTCCAAACTGGAGTTCAGTGGCATGATTATAGTTCACTGTAACCTCCAGTTCCTGGGCTATAGCCATCCTCCCACCTCAGCTAGCACTGCAGGCATGCTACACTTGGCAGATTTGATTTTTTTTTTAAGACTGGAATCATCCTAGCTCTGTTTTTCCAAATGAATATGCAGACATGTTTCTCATTAATGAGAGTGCCTATCAAAATTCCAAAATAAAGGGTGCTAAGTATGGGTGAACACAAAAGACTTTTAGTTCTAGAATTGTTTTTGTCCTTCTCACTATGTAAATGGATCATAATTCTTCCTCAAATATCACTGTACTCTTTATGGTGATCTTAATAAATATTAATATCCAGCTACACTTTTTTTGTATCTTGTAAAATGCTATTCTGCATTTTATTAGAGCTATTTATTATTTTTTCTCCGATGTAGGTAGATTTTTTTATGGTAGTGCTTATTTTTGTGAGAAATATAAATGATTTTCTGGTACAGAAGATTAGTTATCATGGATTTGATGTTTCTCTTCCATTGTGAAAGGTTTTAGCCATAGAAAGAAGTGACCAATTCTCTTTCCAGGTCTGACAGTCCTCCGAGAGAGTTCTCTCATTGCCTTAGGTGCTACCTAAGTGGGAGAAAAATACATAAAAACTCCTTAATCACTAAAATAAACATCACCATAAAAACTCTTTAATCTATTGTATTATTTCAAATTGCCATTTTATTTATAATATGTTCTTTCATACGTTTTTTTTTTTGTAAACTTTGAGCATTATGTTGCCATGGTATTGTGTGTTTTGTCAATAAACCCAATTCTTTTCAATGTTTCTGAACTTAAATTTAACTTTCTAGGATGCTAATTTTTTTTTTTTTGAGACAGAATCTCACTTTGTCACCTTCCGTAGAGTGCGATGGTGTCACAGCTCACAGCAACCTCAAACTTCTGGGCTTAAGCTATTGTCTTGCTTCAGCCTCCCAAGTAGCTGGGACTACAGGTGCCCACCACAACGCGTGGCTATTTTGAGAGACGAGTTCTTGCTCTGGCTCAGGCTGGCCTCAAACCTGTGAACTCAGACAATCCACCCCACCTTGGCCTCCCAGAGTGCTGGAATTGCAGGTGTGCACCACTGTGTCTGGCCTAGAATACTAATTGTTACCATATATATTTTGTTTTTATTTTTCTGCTATTAAAATTACTTAAAAATTTTTCAATTATAATAACTGTGTTTATGATCATTCAAATAATAAAGCTTTACATATATTACTAATTAATTATCTCTGTCTTTGATCCTTTGTTATTTTAGTATCTAAGGCAGTCAATATTCATAATATATTCTGTTTTCTATTATAATTTTTCTATTATATTGAACATACAGACTTTTTTCTTTATTAAAATTAATTAGTAGTGTACAGAGTCTTTTCTTTGCTTAATAATATGAGTAACATCTGTAGCAAAAATTTGTAAGTCTAATTCATTCTTTTAAATAATGACCATGAAGACTCTGTCATATTTTTTGCCTTCTCAAATAGTTGAAACCATTTTGGAAAAGGCCCCCACTAACGAATGTAATAGAATATCTCTGGTTTTGTTCCCTTGTTTATTAGAGAGAGTAAGTCATTTGGGGAAGAGACATGATTTAATTTCCTTCTCTCATTCATGTCCTTTCTCCACTTTTCTTTTTCATTGCTGAATTCTACATTTTTTTTTTGTATTCTGGATTACATTTTGTGTTTTACATTGTTTGCACATATCCCTTCTCACCTATCACTTGTGTTAATTTTGTGGATTTTTTCATCATATAGACATTGTACATTTTGAGGCAGTCAAGTTGATAAAAGTTGCCATTGTAGCTTTTTTTTTTCCAATGAATTTAGAGAGTACAAGTAGAGATTCATAGTTGTTCATTAATCATATGTATCCTTGTCTTCTACAATAGATAAAGCTGCAGGCAGCAAGGTTATGGCTACACATCTGTGGCTTTGGCAAGCACAGTGAGGTAAAGGTTAAGGAAGAAGTCAGTTGCAAGCTTGGCTGGAAAGAAAGTGAAACCCGTGAAACTTCTCAGTATACTTTTTCATTCAGAATTTTAGAAACAAACCTTCTGTATCTATTGAAAGGCGTACATGCTACACGCTTAATATGGAAAATGAGGAAATATTTAAAATGATGAATGGGGCATTTAGGTAGATGGAACACCAAATCCATGACATGAATTTGGCCTTAAAACTTATCTTGAAAATGTGTGCTGGGAACTTTAATTTCCACATATCATCAGCATTGATTACTAATGTTCTCACAACATCCATTTCTGACTTTGAGTGAGCTTGAAGAAAAGAGAGCAATTATTTAGTCCTTTCAACAAATAACTGAACTTTGTCCCTTTAATGTTGAGTTCATATTAAAACTTGTTGAATATCCCCCTTGGGAAATTGGGAGAATGAGGGATCTAAGCCTGGGGCAGCTGTCCCTCAGTTTATAATGGCAACAGTCCATCAGCAGGCAGTGTGGCCCATCTTCTGAAATTGCACATCCATAACATGGCATCGTGTGACATCTTGGCATTTCAATCCGTTCATTCCTGTCCTTGGTTTACATTGCATTATCACAATGGTACTGCACAAATGTGTTCATAGAAATTGTAGCATTTCTTTCAAAATATACATCAATTTTAAATGTTATTAACTTTTTTTTGTTTCTAAAAGAGACAAGAGGAGAACACACTGCAAAGATTTTCCTCTAGAGAAAAACTTAATTTAATCTCTTGTTATGGGCTCTAGTGAAGAAACTGTCTTGTCCTGGTTCCCAGGTATGTGATGTATATTTTTCTCTCCATTTTCTTTCTTTCAGTTTTTGTTGACAACTGAGGTCTGAGAAAGATCAAAGTCCCCAAGGAATGCTGATAAATAAAAACACCTGTAGCACTGTCATGTTCTCCCAGCAGGGCTCGTCTCTTTGTTTTCCGTTACTCTCTACTAGGGGCTTCATGAACATCTTTCTCTTGTTCCTTTTCACACCCTCACTGAACCTTTGTTTCCATCCACGCTTCCTTAGGAAGGGAGAATAACTCAATACTGCCTGTCTGATTGTGAGATAGTTGCTAGGAAAGCAATGCACAGAAGATAAAGAGGCAGTTTCCTGCTGCAGGGCTACAACCACTGGAAATCAAATTTTCCAAGGTTTCTTTGTTGTTATAGTATATTGGATTGTAATTTACTGTGCTTTCAGCACTTTGCTATTTTCTAGATATCATGACATTTGAAATGTTCATCCTTCAGGAAATTTCACATAGTTTTAGAGATATGGCTTAATTCAGATGAGATGAATGTTATTCAATGATGAAAATAGTAACACAAAAAAGGAAAGGTGTTTTCATGCCCAGGCATTGTGCTAAGCACAGAATACACATTAGATGATTTAACTTTCACATGGTACTGTGAGGAGTAGGTTATGCCTACTCCCTCCCAAGTGGCAAATACACTGTACACAAACCAAAGGTCAAGAATGTTATGAAACTTACCCAGGACCACAGAGCTGGTGTATTTGGCAGTATGATTGACACCCGAGGAATATGACTGCAGACACTGTACTCTCAACCTCATGCGTACAGTCTCCAATGTACAGTGACCAAGTGTGTTCATTTCATGTCTGTCGGAGAACCCGACACAGGTTTCTAATACCAGGTGAACTGAAGTATTTAGTGAGTAAATTAATTCTTTCTTTCGACAGACATTTATTCTGGCACAGGAGATATAGCCACAAACAAGACAGAGAGATAAACTGCAGAAATAGAGTTCACATTCTTGCAGATGAATGAGAAAATAATGATAAGTTTACCTGGTGCATTCTCTGGTATATTAGTGAACTATTCACGATTCAGTGAATAATCTGAATACCGTAAATTCATACCACAAGAGTCAGTGCTTTAATCATTACTTGTCTTCATCATTGTGACAAGAACAATGTCTTATTTGTGTGACCATTCTCCTCAATGAGCACATTGACATCCAGCCTGTATGGTTTCTTCAAAAAATATTTGGTGAGCTGGCTAGGGCACCAAATGTCCTGCATCAATTCTCCCTCTCCGAGTAGAAACTCTTAACTGCTGTTAGGGAAAAGGGGCGAAGACACTATCTAACTGCTTCCTGCTGAATCGGGCGATGATAGAAGGGGGAAGTTAGAGTTTCTCCAGAGGGAGAGTGATACAGGGGTTCATGGACTGGAGCCATCTTTATTGTGTGTAGCTTGATGACATTTCTGCAAAACATAAATCTGATTAGTGTAATGAGTAATAGGCAAAGGTAGAACAGCATCAGGTCAGAAGCACTTATTCAGTGATGCTAAAAGAAAACCATATTAGGATTTTTCTTGCTGTTTCCTAAATGATAACTTCAAACTTTCTTTTGGCTCACAAGTGTCAGTGGTCTGTGGTTGGCTGTCTTCATTGCCTGCCTCCATAGAAGATGGAGGGTTCCAGGACTTTACTCGTGAATGCCGTATGCAGGAATCGACTCCTATAACTTTAACAGTAGAAGAAGACAAGATAACAGGAAAGGGGACTTCCCAAGTTGGGATCAGGGAAGGTGAATTAGAGGGAAGAGTTTTGATCATGACTAGATCTCCAGGAGGGAAAAGTTCCTGTTTTAGTTAGTATGTCCCTCCCCAAATGAAAGTTTACTTAACTTTACAGTTCTATTAGGAGATAATAATCAGAGAGAAACTCAAGTATATTATACAAAGCTATTCAAAACAAATTATTTTTCCTGTGCCTGTGGCTCAAGCAGCTAAGGCGCCAGCTACATACACCTGAGCTGACAGGTTTGAAGCCAGCCCAGGCCCGCCAAACAGCAAAAATGGTTACAACCAAAAAATAGCCAGGTGTTGTGGTGGGTGCCTGTAGTCTCAGCTACTTGGGAGGCAGAGGCATGAGAATCGCTTAAGCCCAAGAGTTGGAGGTTGCTGTGAGCTGTGATGCCATGACACTCTTCCCAGGGCAACAGCTGGAGGCTCTGTCTCAAAAAAAAAAAAAAAAAGAATTTATTTTTTCTAATTAAAAAAACATAACAGTGAATTGCAGCAAAAAAAGGAAATGAATTTAATCACTTTCCCAAAGGTGGGAGATTCTTTATGGGTACTTTTTTCTGCAAAGAGTAAGGGGACACAAGTGGAACCTGCAGCCCCTGGTTGATGTTTTTATGTAGTGGTGGTGTTGGCTGCAGGGGCAGTGACTGGGGCTGCTCCTTCTGCTGCCAGCCTGTCCTTGGAGCCACTTGGGTCATCTCGGATTTGCCAGGCCTTTTGTCACCAGGATTCTTAGGCCCTGATAATTGTTCAGTTTGAAAATAGAACAAAGGATTTAAGATGTTAGTAATTATATGGAAGATAGTTTTAGACCCTAGTGAGCATTTTCTGCAGTTAGAATACAAAAATGCACATCTTTTTTTCCCCTGTTGTCTATATAAAGGAAAGAAATTGAGGGGAGGTACCATACTCAAATTAAATTTTAGAGGCATGGCAGGACAAAGATACTTCCTTTATAGAATTAGCAATCTCAAAAGATGACTATACTATTAAAAACCACATGAAAAAGAAAAATAGAAAAATGTGAACTGTTTAGTATATTATATGTATGTATGTATGTTAAAAACACAAATACATGGTAAAAACTATGACAGGAAAATAATCAGAAATCATTTTTCTAAAATGCTGTTCAAAATTCTTTGATGTGCATGTGTTAAGTCTTCATTTAATGCTATCCAGGGCAATCTATTTACTATAAATTTTTTTATGGGGCACAATTACCTGCATAAGCCAATAGCAGCCAATACTGCTTGACTATTCTACTGAGTTATAATTTTGTGGTTAATAGATGGCAAATCAATTTAATAGGACAATCAATGTTGTACATATAGTATTTTAATACTTAAAAAACTCAATGTCATATGTATACTCAGAAGTGTATACATTTTACATACAGAAGTGAAGGATTAGGAAGTTCAAGGAACTTGCCCACGGTCACAGAGCCAGTAGGAGGAACAAACAAGATTTAAACTGAGACCGCTTTGACTCTGAGGCTAGGCACTTCACCGTGACACACAGTGCGTTTATTGTGTCCTAGGTAAACCTAATAATGGGAATATTCTCAAATCATCTACCTGACATTTAAATTCCATGGAAGATACCCTCAAACCTGTCCATAGTAGTCCCCAAAATGCACTGAACAGAAAATGTCTTTGTCTTATATGTTGGGATGCAGACGTAAAGGAAACTGCCCCATTTCTACATTGGCCAGATTTTTAAAGTTTATAAACTTACCCCCTAGGATCTTATGGTTCACTCTTAAGTGATATTTTGGCTTTAAATTGTATCTGAATTTGCTGCTGAATGTTGCGTGGGTGAGGGATATCAAAGGTAGCTGAATCACCCAGTTCCATGCTCCTCCAACCTGGGGGGCCTCCACCTGTTATGCTGCCCACCACCTTGAGAGTACCTTTGTGCGAAAACCAGGAGTGCTCATGGGAGCCACATTCACCCATGTGTCCCCTGCAAGTGCACCTGCTGTGTCAGGATGAAACTAACACTGAAACTAAAGGGTAAACCTTGACGTAGCCACAGTGTCATCCTCTCCAATCTCCCCAGGTGGACACCAGGGCTTGCCCAAACGCAGTGCTGCATGAGACTCAATAGTAGCATTCAAGGGAAAGGCTACGACATCTCAATATTGCTATTTTCCTCTTTGTACTAAGCCCTATTTTGTCACCATCCATACCACAAATCTGCATTCCAGCCAAAGCCTGCAGCCACTCTAAGGAAAAGCTCACACGTGTTGGTTGCTGGCTTGTGCTGCAGGGATACCATCTGAAGACTCTTCTCATCCATTTCTGGCTCCAAATTGGACAAGTACTGCTTCACTCTTTGGGCCATTTGGGCATCTTCATAAAGCTCCTTGGCACTGAGGGAGGGACTATAATGTGCCCACTTTTGATGACCACCTGTCTGAGCAACATCCTTTGCTGTTGCATTTAGGCTACCCTGGCTGACAGAGCTGGAAGAGGAAAAGGTGGATATGTAGCTCACTCTCACATGGGATTATTTATCTATTTAAATTGTACCAAGATTACACAGAAGATACACAGAAGTGTATACATTTTACATACATGTAATATGTTCAAAAGATCAGGTGCTTCATTCCAGTGAGTATGATGTTATAAAGGAATAAGACAAAAAAATTGTTTTAGTTAAGAAAAGAATTCCCATTGAAATACTGGTAAGTTTGTTGATTTAACTTTATTTGTTCTTCATTTTAAATATGGTATTTGTTCCTATTTTGTTTTTTTTACTTCAAAATAAGATATGTGCAGTGTGCATAAGAATTTGTTCATAGTTCTTTTTTTAAACTACAGTCCAGCCCACCAACAGTCTGAGGGAGAGTGAACTGGCCCCCTGTTTAAAAAGTTTGAGGACCCCTGGTTTAGAGAATAGGTCAAACACTTATTTCAAACCCAAGTTAATAAGGCAACTTAATACCACCTCTACTGAGGCATCTCCTTCTTACTCACTGGGTTGGGACTGCACATTTGCTTTGTGAACTATTTTATGTCCCCAGTCCTAAGAGATATTAACAACAAAATGAGGCTACCAGCAATTACCTGATCATTCTTCCTTTGGAATCAAAGCTTGTGAAGATCTGATATCTAAAATTCATAAAGAATGAACATTCAAATGTTGTGTATTTAAGAATAATTTCCTCAGAAAAATCACTGAATCATTTTGCTGATAAAGTACATTACAGTTCTTTAATTTGTACAAAGTTTATTTTATTGTTTTATGACAGGGCTGGATATGTTTTATGACGGGCAGACACCCTTGAGATGATCCCATGGAGACATGAGCAAGTTGGACAAATCCAGCACAAACTCCTTTGTGATCAGAGAATTGTTTGGAGGACCAAGGTGTTTCTCCTATAAAGTCTGGTGTAAACTGTAAACTTTAGGGATTTAAAGAGCACTTAAAACTTAAAACTTTAGGTATAGGGATTTGAACACTGGTGCAGCAGCCCCACTCAGTTTATAATCAAACAGACTGGGAAAACAAGACCAGGTTTCCATGACAACAAAGTAGTAATTTCCTGCCCCCACACAGGAAGTCAAAGTTGGTTTTTTATTTGTTTCCTAATCCCAGAGCCCTACCACCCAATACATTGCAATATATATATGTGTGCCTGTATATATATATATAAAATATTTCTTTACATATGTTATTTTATATATTTATATAATATTATATATTTCATATATTAAATATTTATTGCATTATATACATTAAGTATTTATTTTCATGTTTTCCTTTTAAAAATCAACCTTTCTATCTTTGTAAGAGGTTTCATATCTTTTTTCTTTCTTTTATTTTTATTTTTTCTCTCTTCTTTTCTTTCTTTTTGTGGAATTATCTTTTTACTTTTCTCATCTTTCCTTTATACCTCTTTCAAGAGACCACTAACATACATTTTTTAAAAATCTGTCTTGCTCTATTTAGTTCTGTACTTTTGGTTCTGGGCCAGTGCCTTGCTCTGAGGCCTGGGCTGAGGTGCCTCAGCATTGGCCTGGCTCACAGAGGCCTTGAACTCTCAGGTTGGGGCATCCCTCTAGCTTTGGCCCCTTGAGAGACTGCATTAGCTGATCCCTACAGCAACACATGGCTGATTTTTTTTTTTCTTTATTTGATGGAGACAGGATCTTTATTTTATTTTATTTTATTTTTTATTGTTGGGGATTCATTGAGGGTACAAGAAACCATGCTACACTGGTTGCATTTGTTAGGAAAAGACCCTCTTACAATCGTGTTTTGCCCCCAAAAGGTGTGGCACACACCAAGACCCCAAGACCCCAAGACCCCACCCCCCTTACTCCTTCCCTCTCTCTGTTCTTCCTTTCCCCACCC
>CAUYON010054814.1:0-29954 GCA_963573935.1 Arctocebus calabarensis
AGGCGCCTGCCACAACGCCCGGCTATTTTTGTTTTGGGTTGCAGCCGTCATTGTTGGTTGGCGGGCCCAGGCTGGATTCGAACCCGCCAGCTCAGGTTACATGGCTGGCGCCTTAGCCCGCTGAGCCACAGGCGCCGAGCCAAGTTCTTAAAACTTAACACAGTTCTACACACACACACACACACACACACACACTTTCATACTGTTTCCTAGTAAGGAACTAAGCAGAAGAAAATAATACACAAGATAAAAACCTAGGTAGCCCTGTAAGTAATGAAAGGGGAAAAGAGACTAGCTCCCATGAGGCACTGTGCGGAACACAGACATGTGTCACGAGGAGGTGACAGAGGTGGCACCTCACCCTGGAATCCCACTCATTGAGTGTCTTGATGTTGATGAAGGACACTTCCCCATTGGCTCCAGTCATGACACCATCATGCTCACAACGAACAATAAGGTCAATATCATCCCCAAGCTTCCACCTGCGATACCTGCCGTGAAGAAGAAACCCATTTGGTCACCCAAGACCCCAGACAGTAGGGCCCTTGCTCCCATCTGGTCACAGCATCCCCTAGAGAGTAACGTACCGGTATGCAACAGATGCAATCTCATTCTTATCCATGTCGTCTTCCACAAATGGGTTTGGGTTGGGAAAATTGTATCTTTCCTTCCCCTGCAAAAATGACAAGGGTGTCCTGAGACAGTGCTAACTCTGCCGCCAAGGCCAATTAGGGGGACTGTGCTTAGTTACTGCCCTGGCCAGGTTCCTGGGGTGCTCTGGCTCTGCTTGTTTTATGCCTACTCTTCCCCACACCTTAGCACCTGGTGAACTGCAACAATTAGCAACCATGCCCCTTCTGAGTTGTTTTCCAGCCCAGTACATGTCCCCATTTGACATAACAAACTTATTTAGTGTTCATCGTCTTTCCTTCTCCACTATAACAAAGCTCTAAGGCAGAAATGTTTTCTTTCCTGCTATAAAGCATCTAAACAGCTTATCTGTAAGCAATAGTGTACTTGTTAAATAACTGAAGGCATCTCCCCAGCATGTCTGTGTGGAACATGTTAATATAGTAGAACCTCAACAGTTGACCACCTCCCTAGATTGACAACCTTTTAAGTGGACCTAATTTTCACAGACCAGACATGTAGCTCATGTACGTATCAGTATAGTAGGCCTAGTTTCTTATGTTGACCAGTTTGTCACAGTCCCTTAGGTGGTCAACTTACAGAGATTCTACGACATTCTGAATTTACAGAGAAGAAAAACACTTAAGCCACAAAGCTATTAGGTGGCAGATCCATTGTTCAAAGTCAGGAAATCTGACCCCAAAGTCCAGCTTGTAACTCTCTCTACTGTAAGCATGCCCAGTACCCCTCCTATTCAATCTTACAACCCGAAGCTTGGCAGAGAGCAGGCAATCACAGTAGTTGACTAAATGAAAATTTCCTCACCATTCTCAGGCACTGCTGGGAGAAATTGTGGTTGATGTAGGTTGCTTCCATGGCCAGATTGCGGGGTGAATTGAAGGAATTACCTTCATCTTGAGGGGGTTCATTGGCCGTCTCACTCACTGTCAGGAGGTCTGCAAAGTGGTGGGTCACCAACCCATGCAACAAAGAGTCACTTACAACATGCCCAGCACTGTGGAGAGACATGGAGATCCCAGCGACAAAGGCCTTTCCTTCAGGGAACTGTCATCTCCTAATGTGGGTCTCCCAAGTGGGGGATCCTCCAATCCTCCTGGATAACTTTAGATACTGGCCAACATTACATTCAATCACATGGTAAGAAAGCTGTCCCTTTTCAATCTTTTTGGATTCCTGAAGAGAATGATTTTGTTAGCTTTTTAAAGACCCCAGGCTTCAGATTCAGAGTATAATCATATTGTTTTGTTTCCATTGCTGTTATTTTTTGAGTAACCTGTTTTTGTAAAAACATGGACTGCTTCATGAATGTGTGTGTCATCTTTGTGCAGGGTCCATGCTAACCTTCTCTGTAGCGATCCAATTTGAGTATATGTGCTGCTGAAGCATGCACTCAATAATCTGGTTTTTACTTACTGTGTGGTATAGACCTATCAGCATGATGCAAGATACATGTACATGCATTTTTGCCTTTATAAATAAACTGAAGCAAACAAGGGGTGGCATCAATTTAAGAGAAAACATTAGGAAAACACTGATGGCAGAGGTCAGGAAAGTGCTACTCAAATGAGTAACTGCTAGAAGGACAATACCAGAGTGCTGTGAGGACTCCAAAAGCTGATGCCTCAAGGAGGCACTGCAGTGACAGTCCCTTCCCCTATCTCTGAGGAGAATGGGAGAGATTCAGACATTGGTGTCAGTGCCCTCAGGGAAGACAGACCATTTTCTACCCACCCCCTAGTACCAAGGAATGATTCTGAACCAATGAAAGTCTCCAACACCTTCAAGTTGTTCCCCAGATGGGCTTCCTACCGAAGTCTGAGTTGTCCCTCTTATCAAAGAAGAGCTTGGACCCAACTCTCTGGACAACAATATCCCAGGAATACACTGAGCGGGTACAGCTCATCAGTGTGGCCAGGATGGCATCAGTGGCAAACACATTCCCCTGAGTTTTTGCCAGCTGCAAAGAGAATGAAAGAGACAGATCTGAGGACACTCTTAGGTCTAACTGCCCATTCACATGGATGAGAAATTCTTTCCTTGACACCTAAATTCTGAGGAATCAGTAGGTCTCTTGCGCACGTGTGCCTTCCCTAATTGTTCACAAGGCTATGGCACACCAGCCAGCACGCCTCTGTGGGCAGAACCAAGGCCTACAGAGCAATTGTGGGAATTCAGCAAAAGCTTCACGATGCTTCCATCCTTCCCCCGATGGCATACACTATGTACACTGACCTCCTCTTGCAGATGAGAAAACTAAGGCTCCAGAAAGACAAAGCTAGGAGGCACAGCAGAGCTGGGATTTGAGCTCAGTCTACTTAGCACTAGTATCTCTGGTCTACTCAGCAAAGTGTCTTTATTTTCATCTAACTGTATTTCTGATCCCCAAGAGTCTTAACTGAAGGCCTCACAATACATTGGTATTCCCAAGAACTGCTGTCTCTGAGGCCTCAACTGTAGAAGCTGGCAGCGTTTCTAATAGGTGGGAAAGGGGCAGAAGAGGACACACACCTTCCGGATGACAGGGTCGTCTGTGGTGGTGACAGTGTGGAAGATGCGCTTGATGCTCCGCAGTGGCTTCTCGCTCCTCGTGGTGATGCGGTCAAAGGCTTTATCGTAGTATTCTAGGGCCCCACAACACTCACTGAGGGGAAAGCAGGCGAGACATGCAAAATAAAGGAGCTGGCAACCTTTGTAAAAGCTACAGTTTCAGAAGTCTAATATATAAGAGATAGAAAACAGTCTGACTAGAACAGAGAAGACACATCACCAGAGTTTGCTTGGCTCCCTGTTCTCTCAGGACCTGACGTGACTACAGAGAACAGATTGGACACAGCCCATCCAGCCCACCCTCTCTGCTTTAAAGACAGGGAGACTGAGGCCAAGATAGGAGAGGACCAGCTACAGAGGAATCCAGGCAGCTGGCTTCCGGTCGGGTGCTCTGCTGCCCGACTAAATCAGTCCCATCTACTTGCCCTTTGAGATAAGGAGCTCTTGAAATGTTCGGGGAAGCAAAGCTTCTTCTGAAGGACTGTTCTCTTTTGGCCCAAAGAGCTTTATAACTTAATCTTACTGCTCTTTTGTTCAGGATGCCAGGAAGCTGGAAGAAATCTGAAGTTTTAACATCAGCAAACTTCTTTCTCCTTTCTTTTCCTTCTGCCAGAAAAGCTATATAACTTAATTTTATTTGTCCTGTGCTCAGGCTGCCAGGAAGTTAAAAAAAATTTGCAGTTTTATATCAATAGATTTCTTTCCCCTGGTCTTGATTTTTTAAAAAACCTCTATTAATTTTACACAATGTTTGTTGAGTAAGTGGCTTCAAAGGCTTTTTTTTTTTTTGCAGTTTTTGGCTGGGGCTGGGTTTGAACCCACCACCTCTGGCATAGGGGGCCGGTGCCCTACTCCTTGAGCCACAGGTGCCGCCCTCCTAAGGCTTTTTTAAATACTAAGAAGACATCCACCACCAGCTGTTCCACACAGAAGAGCATGATGGAAAACAGCAAAAGAAGGCACATACATGTCCTGTGGCTCGGATACTTCCAGATAACGCATCTTCATCAACTGAGGAAAGTCCATTTCTTCTTTCACTTCCCAGTCACTACGAACTTCAACTGAAGAGTCTCTAGGTTTCTGTGGTGGAAAATCATTAGAGGAAAAAAAAATTAAAGCCCACGCAAAACATAAGTAAAAGACAGCTTAACAATAAGAAGGACTTTTAGTAAAGAAATACAGTGCTGGCTGTTTTATGAGACAGAGTCCCTGACTCCTCCGAGTCTGATCCAGAAGCCTGGGCAGATCATGAGTCAGAAACAAATGGGGATCCACTCCCAGGTACTGATGTCAGGTGGGACATATGTGGCGGCTCCTTCATATTTCTCTCAGGGTATTAGCTATTCTGGATAAAGCTAAGTTATCATACTCAGCAAAATGTAACTTCTACAACTGAAATTTCACTTTTGCTCACATGTGACTGCTCTTCTCAGAACACCTACATAAGCACCTGCACATGAATGTACACCGCAGCATTATTCATAACAGCTCAAAGTGTGCACAACCCAAATGTCCATTAATAGGTGATTAGCTAAACAAAATGCGGTACACCCATACAAAGGAATATTATCTGGCCATTAAAATGAACACAAGTAGGGTAGACTCTTGAACAAAATAGATTTGAACTCCTTGGATCCACTCACATGCATTTTTTCCTCCTAACAAAACATGAATGGAAAATACAGTGTTTTGGGGATGTAATACAGAGGGCCTACTTTTTGAAGTCTGTTCCAAAGATCACATATTATACGATTCCATGTTATGTGCAATGTCCAAAACAAAAAAATATCCATACAGGCAGAGACTAGGTTAGTGGCTGCCCAGAGTTGGGGCAAATATGGGTGTGTTATGATTTGGGTATGTCCCCCAGAGTTTACAATGAAATCTGACTCCATGGTGGTGTTGGGAGGTGGGATGTTTAAGAGGTGATCAGGTGATTAAGAGGGATTAATACCTTCTTGAGACTGGGTTAGGTACCAAGAGAATTCAGCGCCCTCCCCCTTCTGCTTTTCTGCCATGCTACGAAGCAGCACCAGGCCCTTACTAGACGTGGTAGCCTGATCTTGGACTTCCTAGCCTCCAGAACGGTGAAAAACTTTCCTTCATAACTTATCCAGGTCAGGTATTCTGTTACAGTAACAGAAAATGGGCTAAGACAAGGTGACTGCTAAGGCTTATAAGATCTTTTTCTCTTGGCTCAGTGCCTGTGGCTCAATGGGCTAAGGTGCCAGCCACGTACACCTAAGCTGGCGGGTTCGAATCCAGCCCGGGCCCGCCAAACAATAATGACGGCTGCAACCAAAAAATAGCGGGGCATTGTGGCGGGCACCTGTAGTCCCAGCTACTTGGCAGGCAGAGGCAAGAGACTCGCTTGAGCCCAGGAATTGGAGGTTACTGTGAGCTGTGATGCCATGGCACTCTATCCAGGGTGACAGCTTGAGGCTCTGTCTCAAGGAAAAAAAAAAAAAAAGATCTCTTTCTCTTTAATCTTTTTTAGGGGACATTGTCTCACTCTGATGCACAGGCTAGACTACAATTGCACCAACATAGCTCCTGGGCTCAAGTAATGTTCCTGCCTCAGCCTCCCGAGTTGCTGGAATATGAGAGTGTGCCACCACATCTAGCTAATTTTTCTTTCTTTCTTTTTTTTTTTTTTGTAGAAGCAGGAGATCTCACTTTAGTTCAGGCTGATTCCAAACTCCTGACCTCAAGCAATGCTCCTGCCTCAGCCTCCTTGATGCTAGGATTACAGATGTGCACCATCACGCATGTTCTGGAGTCTCTTTTTAGGGTGAAAATGGTCTGCAATTAACTGTAGTGATGGTTGTATACTAAAACCCACTAATGTGTATGTTATGAGAATTATATCTCTTAATAAAGCTGTTATACAGACAATAAGCAGAAAGCACCAATCTAAATTCCCACACACAGAAATCTAGTATAAATACTCTACCTGTGATTTTTGATCCCATTTCTGCCTAACCCCAAATTGCTTCTGGAATTTTTTCTGTAGTCGTATGCGTTCTCTGAAAAAACAAGTATTTCAATCTCAGTGCAGATCTCTAAGTTAGTGCCTTCTTCAAAGGGAGAGGCTGCCACTCTCTTTAGCTAAACCTCAACACTGTCACTAACTTCTCTGAACTATGGAAGATGGGGAATTATGTATGGAAAATAGGGCTAAAGGGTACACGTTAGAAATCCTACAAGAGGCATACTACCCCCCAATACTGACCACGTATATTTTACTTCATCTATAGCAAATGTCTACTGGTAGTCCCAGCCTAGGGTGTAATGGCTGCTGTACTGCTCAACCGAGCCTGGGCGAGCTCCACAGTCTCCTCTTACTCCTCTTTCTAGTCAGTGCTTGTCTACCTCAGGAGTTGTTTCCTGCCCATGCTGTCATGAACCAGCCCCGTGAGAACAAGCTAAAAGGTGGCTTAAATGGTTTTAAAATGTTTTCTTTTATAATGATGGGGAAGACAACTGTCCTGCATTGGCTCTGTGGCTCTGGTATGGCCAGTTTGGGATGGGTACTTTGTTCTGGCAGGACAGGAAACCTACCTCTCCTTCTGCTTAGCACTCTTAGGCAGGGCTTGCAGGTTGAATTGCAACATGTTCCGCCGATCTTTGTCTCTGCGAAGGGTCCGCTGGAATCAGGAAAAAAACACCCATGTTAAAATCTTGGAGATCTGGCTTGCAACAGGCAGGGGTAATGGGTAATGGGGTCTTTAGAGTAAGTTTAAGATGTAAAATCCCACGCTTCACGTTACTCTGTGCTTTTATTCTATAGCATCAACAGTCTAGGGCAGTGATTTTCAACTGGTGTGCTGAGAAAATTTTTAAAGATTAATTATTTTTGAAAGAAGTTCAAAGCACAGTAACATGTTCTTTTTTTTGATCAACATAAAATTTAAGTGCGCTGCAGAAGTTTGACTATAGGTTCAAGGGTGCCGTGAGATAAGGTTGAAAAACACTGGTGTAGGGGTTTTTAGTGGGGGATGTACTTGGAATTAGCTCAGCACCTCAGACTTACATTCACACAGCATATTCTTCATTGAAGTAGTCTTACTATGTAAGGTTGCTGAGTTTGCCTCTCTGTAATGACACGCAGTTTTACTGGATAATCTACTTAATAAAGTCTGCATACAGCAATTAGGTGCAGCAACAGGTACAGATGCACCTTTTAATCTGGATGAAACAGCATTCTCACAATGGGTATGAGGTCCTAGCTACTGATGAACAGCAATATAAACTATTTAAATACATCCCTGGACCAAGTACAAGTTTACTGCGGCTTATTTAGTCACTGAATGGTGAGCCTGGATTCATAGGAAGACCTATGATAACATGCTGTCCTCTCTCATTAGTATTTGTAAGGCAGCATTTTTAGCAGCAGGTGACACCAAACAGTGATAATCCCAAGATGGTCAGGTGGTTGGCTCTGGCCTACCTGTGCAAATCTCATCCGATTCCGCTGGTAGGCAGTCTTCTGTGTGCGTGCAGTATCCACCAGTTGAAAGCTAGTTTCATCCTCCTCATGGAAATAAGCATATTGACTTCCACCACCAAATTGAGAAGAGTACTTATCTGGGGGTAAAAGTGACAGTGTTTAATAACTACAACCTACCGACTTTCCATAAACACACAAATCTAAAGCCTTGACAGTGGAAGTGCAACCTCAAGAACTGCACTGGATGGGAGTCTGCTAGACAAACAGACTCACAGCCCCACCTTAGCCCAACTGAATCAGAATCTTTTAATAAGACTCCCAGATGATCTTGTGGCGGGCGCCTGTAGTCCCAGCTACTCGGGAGGCTGAGGCAAGAGAATTGCCTAAGCCCAGGAATTGGAGGTTGCTGTTAGCTGTGTGACACCACAGCACTCTACTGAGGGTGATAAAGTGAGACTCTGTCTCTACAAAAAAAAAAAAAAGGTCCCCAGGTGATTCATATGCATGTTCAAGTTTGAATAGCTCTCATCTAAAGAACTTTATAAGCTAAGACAGAGTGACTCAAGCTAATCCATTTCACTGGGACTTACTGTGTAAAAATCTCTCCTAAGATTTAATTTAATAAAGGTAAATACAGGCACATATTCCCTTATCTGATACCTAATGCAGACATGTCTAATTAATCATAATATGCTTTCTTGCCTACCCCAGCCCCAGAAAACTCACTATTCCAGGCAGCCACCTCCAACGATCTCAGCTGATACAGAGAAAAAGTTTTTTTAAAAACCGTATCAGGATCTTAAAAACTGAGGTTTTAAACCTGGACTCTACTCATTGGCTCTGGAGGGTTAGTATTAATAAATCCCAAGCAACAAAATACAAAACAGATGCTCAACAGATCCTTTTTTCCCCCTAAGAGACAGAGTCTCACTTTATTGCCCTTGGTAGAGTGCTGTGGCATCACAGCTCACAGCAACCTCCAACTCTTGGGCTTAGGTGATTCTCTTGCCCCAGCCTCCAGAGTAGCTGGAAATACAGGCACCCACCACAACACCTGGCTATTTTTCTTGTTTTTGTTGTTGTTGTTGCAGTTTGTCTGGGGCCGGGTTCAAACCTGCCACCCTTAGTATATGGGGCTGGTGCCCTACCCACTGAGCCACAGGCGCCACCCTGCTAAACAGATTTTTAAAATAATCTATGGCCCCCTCAAAAGAGGGGGGAAACCCCCATTATCATAGGCCATGTTGCCTTAATGAATGATCTAAGCTATTTTAAAATATATAGTGTCCAAAGTCCAAATGACACTCCTAAAAGCTATGAATTATTGCTAACATTTCCTTTCCATTTTTGAAAGCTTTCAAATGGAGGTTACTAGAAAAACTAATAACTCTCCCAAGACCCTGATTGGGGCAGTCAGTCGAACACTTACTTGTGTACCTCTTATCTTGGTATGTGGCTCCTGTCCAGTCTGCAACCTATAAGAAAAAGGGAAGATAAAGAACCTATAGGTCAACCAGGTTAAGTTTCCAGAAACCCCTGAAAGTGAGAGACTGTGTGGGAAAGTACCAGAACTGGCTCACAACGCCTTTGCCAGTACACAGCTCTCCTATGACTACTTCCAGAGATTATAACCTTTCTCAGCTGGTATTGCTATAAAGAACACAGGAGTTAAGCTTTTGAAAGAATAAAATTAAAACAGGGACTTGTGGAGAGCAGCAGCCACAGGTGAAAAGAGCCAGACTCCTGCTGACAGGCAAGTACCTTTCCCAGACGATCTCCTTTGCTGAACGGCTGGTAGGGCATATCCCGAAACTGCTCGGGAACTGCACAGGGTCCCCAGCCTGAGGGATTGTCCTGGATCACAGGTGTCATGAACTTTGCCATCTTCCAAAACCTTAAAAATATAATTAATGTGAGCAGCACATGCATGAAGAAAGGCCTCAAAGTACAAAAATCCTCCATAGGAGGTAAACAAAGACATACAAGATAAAATTCAAAAAGCAATACATGAAATGGCGAAAGGACTACCAGAAAGTGGAGGAGGCCCCCATATGTCAAATGCTCATAAATACTGCCAAGCACTGTTCTTAGTGCTTACCATGCATCAATTCATTAAATCCTCCCAATGATTCGTGAGGCAGGACCCAGCATTATTCCCACTTCTCAGATAAAGAAACTGAGGCACAGAAAAATGAAGAAATTGCCCAAAGTCGAAACACTAGTTGATAAAAAATTTGAATCCAGGCGGTCTGCCTTCAGAGACCATACTCTGTGTTAATTGTACAGCTCCTTTCAGAGGACTCGAACCCAGAGGCTTTATAGCAGATAGCTGTCAGACACTTCCTATCAAAAAAACTATGCATTTATCATCCATCGTGATTCTCTGAAAATGCTCAGAAGGTGAGTTCTGAGCATTATACAGATATTTCCTGGAGAATGGAAAGCACAGGCACATGGTGAGTTCTGAGCATTATACAGATATTTCCTGGAGAATGGAAAGAGCACAGGCACATTAAACTTATAAACTCTCCTCATTGCCCCAGGAGGGAGAGACTGAGGCATCCTACAGAGATGACATTTGGATGAGAGAAACCTGGAGGTTCACCCTCCAAATGTGAACTTAAGCTATGCTGTGGTAAGAGGACAAAAGAAAAGGGGTGGTGGTCTTAATACGAAGTCACATTAAATAAATACATTATTGATCTGCAAGCAGGACGCTAGATACTTCAACACCACTAACTCCCCCATGCCCTTATTTTATAGGTAAAACATCCTGAAGCTCAGCCAAACCAAACCGTTGAGCTCATCATTTCAAAATAGATTTGATTTCCAAGGTTGTCTCCCCTAAGTCCGGCTTTCTTTCCATTATGTTATAGCTGGGCAGCGATCTGAGATCATATGTAACAACATAACAACGATGTCTTGAAACACACCGCTTTACACCGTTTTAAAAATCTGGTTCTGTTAGAAGCTCAGAAAGGAACAGGCCCCAAAGTTGACATCCACCATCTCCCGGGAATAACACGGGGTGGGAGGAAGTCCCTTGGCCTCTGGCACATATAAAAACTGGTGAGCAAGACAGAACTAGTCGGAGAACCTGAGCTTCTCAGCTAAAATGATGTGACAGCTGTATTGGTCACAGGAGAATCCAGAGGCACCGACAGGGCATCAGAGGGCTTTGTGGCTGACAGGCGCGGCACTGTACACATCACTGCGGCCGCTACAGTTCCGACACCAGGAATACATGGGAGGGAGTGGGGCGGGTTTCGGATCTGAGATCTACTCCTCTATCCCGCCCTTACATTTTACAGAAAAGCACACCTTTGGATTCTGAATTCCTCAGAGCAGAGGCCGAACACCACTCAGCTTGGCACCCTCAATACTCCACATAGAAACTCTAGAAAATAGTCGGTCACTTTAGAAATTGCCCCGGCTAAATTATGGGACATCTGGGTTACGCTAATTAAGCTAATTGTGACCTAGCTGGGTTAAATAACATAACCAAATTCATCCAGTCCGTAGCCCCTGCAGGGTCTAGGGCCAGGGACCTCACTCCAACGCCATGCCCCACATCCCTCAGTGTGCGGGGCCTTGGGCGGATTTCTCTTCCGCCCAGAGGAGGGATTGCGACCGCAGAGGAGGACGTAAGAGGTCTCTTCCGGGAGGCCCCCGAAGACCCGGCTTAGTCCAAATCGGCGTCAGAGGTCCGCAGGACTCTACGAAACACCCTGCTCACCTACAACAGCCTTGGCGGGCCGGGATGGCAAGAGATGTTCCGAGCCGTAGGTCACGTTACCAGATGCACTCCATAAGCCGGCACAAGAGAGAACATGCGCACGCAGCAGGTGGCGCCGTAAACACGCCCGGCCCTGTCGTAAACCACCCGTTTTCCCGGGTTCGGCGGAAGAGCGCACGAGTCGTAAAGCGAAGGTGCACCCGGAAATCCGTCACTACGCTTCGCTGGGTGTCCTGGTTAGACTCCGAACGGCTAAGATGTGGGAGGGGTGGTTTTAGTTACGTCAGGCGGCAAGCGGAGAGGGCGTTCATTATTGAAACGTGGCGGCTGTGCAATCGAAGTTGGAGGCGGGGCGCGGTTGGCCTCCCTCTGTGTCCCACAATGCCTCACAGGACGCCCAGCCCCTCTGTATCCCACAATGACCCGCGCCCGCTTTAACCAATCACCTTGTTCGGGTCTCAGAGCAAGGGCGGGCAGTTTAGGTGGCTCGGTCTGGGGCTGTTCTGACTCCCTCCTCTTTAATAATTGTGCAAATAGTCTCAGAGGTATAAAATCATCTGTGTAGTTCCGACCGCTAATTTACAGGGTTCAAACCGTACTTCCACAGTTCTCAAACTTGATTGTACGACGACTTCTGGAGCGCTATTAAAAAAAATGCAGATTTCAGGTTTCACGTCCGTGGATTGTACAAGTGTGTCTACGCGGGACCCAGGAATCCACATTTTAATTAGCAACTGTGATTCTGAAGTGGCGACTCAGGAACCACCTGTCCTACAGTGGACAGCAGCGTTGTTCCCTCAGCAACTCTCAGCATGCGGAGTTCCTCCTGGAGTTTTTCTTGGGGGAGTTTCAGAACACTGAAAGGACATCTAAGGACATAATTTTGTTCAAACCTCAGATGCGTTCTCCCTGGCCGCCTAGGTTTCCTTATCAGTCTCCTAGCCTGCCTTCTTTGTTGGAAAGCATATGTATTATTAGACATAAATCTAATGTATAGGCTCTGACACTTTTTGGCCATGTGTGGCCTTCGCATTCCTACGTTTCAATTTCCTTATCTGTAAATTGGAGATGATAATAAAGGATATAAATGTATGTGAGAGAAATTAGTAATTCGACTTACCAGTTGGGTGAACTTAGGTTATTCGACCTGTCTTATTCACCTGTAAAATGAGAATGTTAATAACAGCACCTATTTACACAAATTCTCTCCTAATCTGCTTATCTTCCAGTTCTACTAATTTTTGTTAATGGTACCTGGTAAGTGGTAGTCAGTGCAAAACCCTGTAGTCACCTTTGGTAGTTCCTTTTCCCACCACATTCAGTTCACTAAGTCCTCTTTATTCTACTTTGAAAATGCATCTTGAGGCTGGCGGGTTCAAACCCGGTGTGGGCCAGCAAAAAAACAATGATGACTGCAACAACAACAACAAAAAGTAGCCTGGCTTTATGGTAGGTGTCTGTAGTCCCAGCTACTTGGGAGGCTGAGGCAACAGAATTGCTTAAGCCCAAGAGTTGGAGGTTGCTGTGATGCCACAGCACTCTACCAAGGGTGACAGCTTGAGATTCTGTCTAAAAAAAAAAAAAAAAAGAAAAGAAAAAAAAGAGAAGAGAAAAGAAAAAAAAAGAAAAAGCATCTTGAATGCCACCACTTTTTATCTCCTCACTTCATACTTGGATTCAAGCTCGCTCCTCTAGGGTTTCTTCACATGGTGGCCAAAGGAATGTGTTCACAACCTTCTAGCAGCTTCTCATTATGTGTTTAGAGGAATATGAGAGTATCTTCCTGTGGCCTGTCTGTTCCTTGTCTACCTTTCAACTTCATATCCTGCCCCCCCCTGCTCATTTTGTTCTAGCCACCATGATCTTTTTTGTGCTTTAATTACACCAAGTTAGTTTCCTTCCTAGCAGAGCTTCTACACTTGCTATTCTTCCTCCAGATTTACAGGTGGTCAGCTTGGTCTCATCATCTGTGTCTCTGCTCAAGAATTAACTCAGGTCAGGCATGGTGGCTGACACCTGTAATCCTAGTACTCTGGGAGGTCAATGTGGGAGGACTGCTTGAGCTCTGTAGTTTGAGACTAGGCTGAGCAAGAAGGAAACCCCATTGCTACTAAAAATAGAAAAATGAGCTGGGCATGGTGGCAGGTGTCTGTAGTCCCAGCTACTTGGGAGGCTGAGGCAGGAGGATCATTTGAGTCCAGGAGTTTGAGGTTGCAGTGAGCTATGATGATGCCTTTGCACTCTATCTGGGTGACAGAGTAAGACTCTGTCTCCAAAAAAAGAGCTAGCTCCTCATGGAGGTCTTTTTTCCGACCATCGTTCTTAAAATAGCTGTTCCTCTGCCTCTCCTCGCCCTCTTCCCTGCTTGACTTTCTTCATAGTTCTCATTGATTTCTCAGATATTGTTTTTGTTTGTTCGTTTAAACTCTGTCTCTCCCTTTAGAGTGTGAGCTCCATGGAGTTAGTGGCTTTGTGTCACCTAGAGCAGTACCTGGTAATATTTGTGAATGGATACACAGGAGTTTTGTTGGAAGGAAATGAGAAAATAGATTTAGCCTATTATCTGGGCACATAAATAAGCATTCAATAAATGCTAGCATAAATAAGGTCGATAGTAAATTTTAATGTGTTCTAAAATATAAGAGAGATGTATTTTTGCTGAATTGCTTGTCTTTTTATTTTTTTTTTTTTGCTGTGGGCCCACAGGCCATCTGCTGCAGCCTCTCTTGTGTCAGAGTTTAATCATCTTTCCCATATTTTGACCCAGATGTCCCTGCCCACCCCAGATAGAGAAGGATTTAGAGCATCCTCTTTCAGTTGTCAGTAGTAGGTCCCTGGGCTTGGGTGGGAGATTGTGTCCCGGTCCCCTCCTCCCCAATGACACTCCCCAACCTTCACCGTCTCTTTGTCTGCCTGTCCCATTGCCTGTTCTCCACATGGCAGCTGGCATGACCTTCCTTCCTAAGCATGCCAAACCACCCCTCCCCCGACCTCACAACCCTCAGTGGCTTACCTCCATCCTATGAAATCCTATGGATGCAAAGCCCTAAATGCCAGCTTCCTACCAGCAGCCTCCTTTTTCTGGATCACACCCAGACTCATTCCTGCCCCAAGACCCTCCCATGCAGTGCCTCAACTGCATCTCCCTAGATCTACATGAGCCTGTGTCCTTGTCAAACAGGTTTCTGAGTAGCCTCACCTTGACCTTGTTCACTCTCTTGCCCACTTAGATCCAGCTCGACACGTGCTTGGAACTATTCCAATGACTGTAATTAACTCATTTAATTCTCACTTTAGCCCCATGAGGTAGGGCCTGTTATTCTCCCAGTTTTACAGATGAAGATATGGAGATACAGAGACATGCTCCAGGTGCAACAGTGTGTAGGTAACCCGGGGTTTCAAGTCCAGGAGGCAGCATGGCTCCTGAATCTTCGGCATATTCCATTAGCATTTTGTTGGGTTCCTAACATTCATTCCTATGGAAAATTATATTGTTTATTTCTTGTCTCCTCATGAAAGGTAGGATCTTACCTGTCTGGTTCACTCTTGTATTCTCAGCATCTGGAATGGTGCTTATCAACAGCTTGTGCTCAGGAAATGTTTGTTGGTGCATGAGTGACCTCAGGACAGGCCCCTTCTCTGTGTATCCATGACAGTTGGCCGAGTCCTCAATCACTTTCTTATCACACACCTTCCCCTGTTACCACTGACCCCTACCTGCCCTACCTCCTCTACCCTAAACTCTGGGTTCCTCTAGCATGCAGATATATTATTTCTGGAAGAATTATCATGGCCTAGCACAGTGTCTGGCACACAGAGTCTGCCCGAGAAATGCTTAGTACATACATCCAGGGCCTTCAGATTCTGCTTTAAGAAATGTAAAAACCAACCGACCTTGGCTCAGCACTTGTAGCACAGTGGTTATCGCGCCAGCCACATACACTGAGGTTGGCGGGTTTGAATCTGGCCCAGGACAGCTAAACAACAATGACAACTGCAACAAAAAAATAGCCGGTCGTTGTGGTGGGTGCCTGTAGTCCCAGCTACTTTGGAGGCTGAGGCAAGAGAATTGCTTAAACTGAAGAGTTTGAGGTTGCTGTGAGCTGTGATGCCAGGATACTCTACTGAGGGGGACAGTGAGACTCTTTCTCAGACCGCTCCCCCCCAAAACCAGAAACAAAAACAAAACCAACCAACACCTTATAAACCTCCCAAAACTTAACATTCTTGCTAGGGAAGTGTAGGTTTGGGGAAAGGTACCCTTTTCTCTAAAGGAGCTTGCACAGCCTTTTATAGTTTAGAGGCATGAACAATTTCCTCTGGCAATCACATAACTTCTTACTGCTAATAACGACTAACGCTAGCATAGCAGTTTATAAATGAGAAAGTCCTGAATTTCATTTGTGCCTTGAGACTGCAGTATTTAATACCAATTTTAAATCAAATGTATTTTGATGGTAAAATGAGGCTCAGAGAGGTGGAGTCACTAGCCCAAGGTCACACAGCTGGTGAGAGACAGAAATGGGATTTCTTTTACTTGCTCATTCAACCAACGTTGAGGAGCATCTTCTGTGTGCCTGGTAAAGAGAGATCCAGATGTGGAGGAGGCAGCAGGGAGCAAAATGGACGATGATCTTGCTCCTAAGGAGTGTGCCTTGGGGGTGGGGTGGGTAGAAAATGGGGACACAGAGATGGGAGAAGCAGGTGAAGAGGCTGCTGCAGGGCTCTGTAAAGAGAATGATTTGGGGTACAGAGCTTTTAGGATGGGAATTCAAGGGGCAAGCATTTGAAGGCAAACTTGACGGATGTGAGGTTATTTATAGACAAATCCTACTTAGGGGAAATATTCATAGATTTAATGCAGAAAAAAAGAAAAGGTTTATGGAATAGCACCCCTGAGCTGTCTGGGGAGATCTCCTAACATGCAGTAGACCTCCTGTAAAACCTTTCAACATCCAGAGACTTCCAAGTTGGGGAGCATATTGAGCTGTAAAGGTTCCAGATGTGGAATTGTGGACCTGTACCGGACTTTTCTGTCTCAGTGGAGCAGATGTTACGCCCATCTTACAGAGGAGAAAGACTAGGGTGAGGGACATGGTGCCTTGTAGCATTTTATTATCCCATGGGAGTGTGTGCTGGTAGGAAGGGAAGTTTTCGAGTCACCTTCTAAGAGCCTTGTCATCCCAGAAATATTTTAAGTGAAAACCTTGAAGGATGAAGGCCCCAAAGAATGCTTCAAGTCCCCCGGAAGAAAAGGAGGCTTATTCTATGTTCTGATGGTCGGCATTCAAAATTATTTTTTATTTCAGCTGGATGTACACTCACTCGTCACAGGACCAGTTCTCAGAATAGAGAGGTACCTGTTGAATCATCCACCCCACTTCCTGCCTTGTGCGGGCATCTCTCCAAGTGCTGAGCCATCCGCTTCTCCGCTGTAGCCTGAGATATATCAGGATTTGCAGCCCTAGTGACAGGAGACAAAATAGATTCCCATTTCCTTTGGAGCCATTTAGCTAGTTTAGAGAGTGTTTGACTGTTTCAATGGGATGAGCAATAGCCATGCCTCTCCTTGGCTCCTTCTCTCCACCCCACATGTTTTTCTTTTGTTGGAGGCTGGGATTTGGTGTCCTGGAGCCAGAGGTGAACATGGATTTGGCCTTGATCTGGCTGTGCTGTTGTGGGCTACTCAGCGCCCCCCTCAGAGCTTTAGGCCCGTGTTCCGAAGCACAGCCGTTTCCTCATCTCTATTCATACCATATGCCCTGGTTCCCACTGTCCTGGCAGGTGCCAGGAACTCCAGGTGTCTGCAAGGTGATAAGTGTTTAAGTGGGGTCTCAGGTCAGGGATCGTGGCTCATGCCTATAATCCTAGCCCTCTGGCAGGCTGAGGAGAGTGGATTGCTTGTCAGGAGTTAAAGACCAGCTTGAACAAGACTGAGACTCTGTCTCTACTAAAAATAAAAATCCTAGCCAGGCATAGTGGCGGGCTCCTATGGTACTCAGGAAGCTGAGGCAGGAGGATGGCTTGAGTCTAGGAGTTTGAGGCTGCTGTGAGCTATGTCACCAGGGCACTCTAAGCCGAGGGCAAGAGTGAGACTCCGTCTCAAAGAAAAAGGGGGCGGTGGTCTCGTGGGACAGTGTGACATCACCACCATGCAAGCAGACAGCTGTGGAGTCAGACTGCCTGAGTTTAAATCCTGGGTTTACCAGTAGCTTCGTACCTTGGGCAAATTGTGTGACCATCTGAACCTCGGCTTCCTCATCTGTAAAACAGATGGAATTATACATGTAATATGTACTACTTAGGGAAGTAGTTAGAATTAGGTCAAGTGGTGGCTTGGCACCTGTAGCTTAGCAGCTAGGGCACCAGCCACATACGCCGAGGCTGGAAGGTTCTAATCCAGCCCGGGCCTGCCGAACAACAATGACAACTACAACCAAAAAATAGCCGGGCATTGTGGCGGGCACCTGTAGTCCCAGCTACTCGGGAGGCTGAGGCAAGAGAATTGCTTAAGCCCAAGAGTTGGAGGTTGCTGTGAGCTGTGTGATGCCACAGCACTCTATTGAGGGTGAAAAAGTTAGACTCTTTAACAAAAAAAAAAAAAAAAAAAGAATTAGGTCAGGTGATGTATGTAATGTGCTTAAGGTAGGACCCAGAATGAGGTAGACCCGTAATCCACGTCAACTGAATTAATATGGTTATCAGAAACTTGGGAGGCAGGAGGCTTTGACTGCGGCAAGATCTCGCGACATTTCAAAAGCAATCTTTGGTTGCCGTGAGGATCCAGGTCGTGGGTTGGTCAGTCAGCTTTCAGAGAGAAGCTCGGTCATGCTCCTAAGTAGCCCAAAGTCGAGTGGGGAAAGCAGATGTGGCTGAGCCAGGGTCTGCAATATCTATGAAGTACTTCATAAAATACATTTTGAGCCTACATTTAAAAAGCAAATTTCACATGAAAATCTTAAGTTTGGGCTTCTCCTGGGGTCTACGAACACTGAGCTGGGTAAGAAGTAGGTACTGAGCCTTGCAACGTTGGCGCAGCGAGAGTGGAGTGGTGGCTGCGGACGTGGGAGCCATGGCAGGACAAGCCTTTAGCAAGTTTCTTCCACTCTTCGATTGAGTATTAGTTGAAAGGTTTGCAGCCGAAACTGTAACCAAAGGAGGCATGATGCTTCCAGAAAAATCTCAAGGAAAAGTATTGCAAGCAACAGGAGTGGCTGTTGGGCCAGGCTCTAAAGGAAAGGGTGGAGAGATTCAACCAGTTAGTGTGAAAGTTGGAGAAAGTTCTCCCAGAATATGGAGGCACTAAAGTAGTTCTAGATGACGAGGATTATTTCTTTTTTTTCTTTCTTTTTTTTTTTTTTGAGACAGAGCTTCAAGCTGTCACCCTGGATAGAGTGGTTGTGGTATCACAGCTCACAGCAACCTCCAATTCCTGGGCTCAAGCGAGTCTCCTGCCTCCGCCTCCCAAGTTGCTGGGACTACAGGTGCCCGCCACAACGCCAGGTCATTTTTTTTTTTTTTTGGTTGCAGCCATTATTATTGTTTGGCAGGCCCAGGCTGGATTCGAACTCTCCAGCTCAGGTGTACGTGGCTGGCGCCTTAGCCCGTTGAGCTACAGGCGCTGAGCCGACAGAGGATTATTTCCTATTTAGAGGTGGTGACGTTCTTGGAAAGTATGTAGACTGAAATCAATCACTACTGAAATGGTATTGACATGAAGCTGCCCATTCCACTGAAGTTCTGAAATCTTGTATCATGTAAATAATTTCCATGTCTCTCTTTTATAATAAATTGATGATATCTAAAAAAAAAAAAGTAGGCACTGACAAGGAGCTGCTCCCTTGGCCAGGGCTCTCTACTTTGCCTCAGTCCTCACCACTCCCTACTGCACCATACCCAACTTTCCTCATGTTCACGTTCACGTATGGCCCTCTGGGAATTTGCAGGTAAATTGCAATTCGGTGCTATGGGTGAAGTGAAAGCACAATGAGGGTAATTCCTCAGCTTTGGGGAGTGAGGCAAAGCTTCCCGAGGGAGGCGAGGTCACAGCTGCTTCTCTGTAGAACCTGCACAGGCTGCTGAACACCATCATCTTCATGGCTCAAGTATATGAATAGACGCCATGAAGTCAGAGCTGGCGGGGAATCTCTGCCATAAAGCAACTGAGGCTCAGTGCCTTGTCTGGGGTCATGAAGCCAGCTGATGCCAGGAGGAGGGCTAGAACCAGAATTATCAGCCTGAAACAGTTCTGAGCACTCTGCCTCCCCTGTTTCTGGATTCCTCTGGTGTACTCTGGAGTCTTAGACTTGAGTCCCCTCTCTGACACTTACTTGTAGAGTGATCTTGGAGACGGCACTTCATCTCTTTGAATGCCAGTTTTCTCATCTATCAGGTGAATGCCAATTTCTTCATCTGTAAGGTGGGCTAAGGACCAAAGATTGAGAAAATGGATAAGGGGACAACTCATTAGCTCAAGAGGACTCTAGACCTCTAGTCATGTGAGGGTCATTATGATTGGTGGCAAGTATCCATCTTCTCCCAACAGATTTTGGCACCATCTGTCCAACAATGACCTTGAAAGGGACCTGCTCCCCATTCTGCCTTTGTCAATCCCTTGTGGGAGCACATGTGGCCTTTTTTCAGGCTTGGACCCTGGAAGGGAATGTTTTGGAATTCTCTGACCTTGGGTGTCATCAGGGCCCTCGATGCAGAGCCCAAAGTCTATCCTCTTCCAGAAGGCTCCAAAATCAAAGAGGGTGCTGAGGTAGAGAAAGGAAGGAAGCAGAATTTCATGGGCAAAAAAGGAGAAATGCCAATAATTCTTTTGTTTTCTTTAAGGCACCTATCCTATCAGGGGCTCTCTGTAAATCCCATTCAGGGGCTAGAACTACTGAGATCATATAGCATTATGATTGACTAGCCCTCTTTGGGGGCATTGCTGTCCTGAGTTCAAATCCTGGTTTTCCTCCTTACTAGTTGAATGTGACTTTGGGCAAAATTTTAAATTTCTGTAAACCTCAACCTTCCCATCTACGAAATGGGCTTCTTAACGTGCCTATTTTATAGGGTTTGGTGGGAAGGAAATGAGGTTGTGAGCTGCAGGATTTAGCACAGGCAGGAGCTCAATAAATGGCAGCTGTTACTATTACTGGAAATTGCGACAGTAACCATCTATTGTGTTTATATAATATGTTACCATTCACAAACTAGCTGTGTTTCTTATCCCATTTGATTGTCACATTAACTCTTTGAGTGGCCAGTGCAGGGATCACTGCACAGATGAGACATGTGGAGCCCAGAGAGGGCAACGGTCTGCTCAAGGTTACACAACTTGTGAGACGGCAGAGTCAAGTTCAACTCATCTTAGATGAAGAACGGGCAGCAACTTCTACAAGGCCTGGCAAGACCAGACCCTGATTATGCGGTTGGGCTGCTCCCCGGGTGCTCAGTTTCTGCCAAAGATTCCTTTACAGAAAAATAATCTGGAATGTTGTTTCTAACCCTTCTTCCACCTGTGTGTATTCTGAGCCTGTGCTACCTCCAGGAGTGAAGACATTTTTCTTTGTTTTCTGGTGTCGGACTGACTTTCCTTGCATTTGTTCTCAAGGGACCTCCATATCCCATTTGTAATGTGCACCCTAAGAGCTGTTTACCAGGT
This sequence comes from Arctocebus calabarensis, assembly GCA_963573935.1. NCBI lineage: Eukaryota > Metazoa > Chordata > Mammalia > Primates > Lorisidae > Arctocebus > Arctocebus calabarensis. The sequence continues at coordinate 21,043 of CAUYON010054814.1, forward strand.
CTGTGTGTTCTGCATCGGACCACAGGGTGGCGCTGCTCCCCAAGTCATGAAAAGTCACACCTGGCCCCCAGACTGCTTATTGACGTATCAAATAGCCATTAAACACCTACTAAGTGCAAATCATCGTGCCTCAGGAGGGGAGGCTTTAGTTATTCATTTCTGTTACATTAAGATCTATTAGTAACGGCAACAGTCAGAACTTGGGTACAGGACTTCATAGTTTATCGAGCAATTTACATAGATTATCAGGTTCCGTCTGCCAAACAATTTTGATATATTAGATGGGGTGGGTCTTTTCATGGCCATTTGAGGAGGAAATTGAGGCCCAGAGAGTGATGGAAGGCGTGTGAGGCACAGAGCAGAGAGGCGCGAGGCAGGTATTCAGTGAATTATAAGTGGTGGATAGAACAGGCAGACGCCGGCATCCATCTCCTCCAAGCTGTTATTCACCCGTGAGGGCAGGGATTGTATCTTATTTGTCATTCTGTCCTCAGGCCTAGCGCAGCTCCTGGCTGAGGACTTCTGCAGACCTCCACGGCAGGGGTCTCCCTGCAGGTCATGGAGCTGCCCTGGAGCTGCAGTGAGGAGCAGTGCCTGGAAGGCTCTCTGGGTGCATCAAGGCTGAGCGAGGTGGCTTCTGGGTTGGAGCTGGTTGGAGAGACTGCAAAAAAGGGAGGTCACGACCTTTACCACTCGATGTTTGCAAGGCGTGAGTGACTCACTCTCATTTGGTTCCTGAAGGATGCCAGGTGGCTGAGTGGACAGAAATGATTCATTCATTCATTTGTTCACTCATTTGTTCATTCACTCAACAAACATTTACTGAGTACCTGCTACGTGCTAAGCACTAGGAATACAGATATATAAACACAGTCCCTGACTGTCCCCCCTTTCCCCCACCGAGCTTCCAGAGCATGGGGAGAGATGGAAGGCAAAGTGCTACAATGCAGTTTGGTGTGAGCTGCTCAGAAGATTGTACCGGAGTGCTGTGGGGGTGACTGAATCTACCAGGGATGGGGGAAGGCTGAACAGAGGAGGGGACCTTTCACAGGATCTTGAAGCATGAGATGAGTTTACAGATTATCAGGTAAAGAAAGGCATGTGAGGGTTGGGGAAGGAGAGTGGCAGAGGCAACAATGTGTGCACAGGCCAGAGCTGTCCTCATACATTTGAGGACAGGTAAGAGGGGGAGAGGCGCCGGCTTCATATACTGAGGGTGGCGGGTTCGAACCTGGCCCCGGCCAAACTGCAGAAAGAGAGTGGGGGACCAGCCAGGGAGGGGCTTGAAATGATCCTGAAGACTGTGAATTGTGTCTCATATTCGTCAGTGAACCATCATGCTGAGAACTATACTAGGCTCTCAGAGTTACAGGAGAAGGTGGGCAAAGGGAGGTCAATTCTTCCCGTTGACTGAGCCTGGGCTATGTGCCGTTCATGGTGGTAAGTGCTTTGGGGGCATTGTTTTATAATCTGCCTCCCAAGGCAGGGGTAGTCTTATCATCCTCATTTTGAGTAAACTGAGGCTTTGAGTGCTGAAATAAGTTGTCCAGGGTCACAGAACTTAGTACTTGTGGAGTCAGGACTTGTTTTGTGGGCGGTGCCTGTGGCTCAGTGAGTAGGGCACCGGCCCCATATATTGAGGGTGGCGGGTTCGAACCCGGCCCCGGCCAAACTGTAACAAAAAAATAGCCGAGCATTGTAGTGGGCGCCTGTAATCCCAGCTTCTCAGGAGGCTGAGGCAAGAGAATTGGCTAAACCCAAGAGCTGGAGGTTGCTGTGAGCTGTGATGCCACAGCACTCTACTGAGGGCGACAAAGTAAAACTCTGTCTCTAAAAAAAAAAAAAAAAGGACTTGTTTTTGTGTTTAATTTGACTTAATTAAATTTAATTTCTTGAGATAGAGTCTCACATTGTTGCCCCCTGTAGAGTGCTGTGGCATCATCTTTATAAAAGCTAAAGTGTGTAGATTTTCATGTACATGTTATAAAATCCAAAAGGTTCATTGTTACCTGCCAGGAAGGTTTTTTTTTTTGAGACAGAGCCTCAAGCTGTCACCCTGGATAGAGTGCGGTGGCATCACAGCTCACAGCAACCTCCAATTCCTGGGCTCAAGAGAGTCTCCTGCCTCTGCCTACCAAGTAGCTGGGACTACAGGCACCCGCCACAACGCCCAGCCATTTTTTGGTTGCAGCCGTCATTGTTGTTTGGCGGGCCCAGGCTGGATTCGAACCCACCAGCTCTGGTGTACATGGCTGGCACCTTAGCCCGCTGAGCCACAGGCACTGAGCCCCTGCCAAGAAGGTTTTAATAAGAAAGGCCCAAAGGTGGCCAGGCGCGGTGATTCACACCTGTAATCCCAGCACTTGGGAGGCCAAGGCAGGTGGATTGCCTGAGCTCACAGGTTTGAGACCAACCAGAGCCAGAGACCCCATCTCTAAAAAATAGCTGGGCATTGGAGCAGGTGCCTATAGTTCCAGCTACTCAGGAGGCTGAGGCAAGAGGATCACTTGAACCCAAGAGTTTGAGGTTGCTGTGAGCTGTGACACCACAGCACTCTACCAAGGGTGACCAAAAAAAAAGGCCTAAGAGTGGTCAGAGAGGTTGCTGTCCCTATATTCCTGCTCCCAGGCTCCCTCCCTTGAGGTGACAACTCTTAGTTTCTTCTGTTTTCTCTGGAGATTGTATTGTTGTTTTTGTTTTGTTTTTGAAGCAAAGTCTCACTCTGTAGTCCTGGGTAGAGTACCATGGTGTCATAACTCACAGCACCCTCAAACTCCTGGGTTTGAGAGAGCCCCTCGCCTCAGGCTCCGGAGTCACTGGGACTACAAGTGCCCACCACAATGTCTGGGTAGTTTTTCTATTTTTAGTAGAGATAGGTAGGGTTTTGCTCTTGCTGAAGCTGGTCTAGAACTCCTCAGCTTCAAGCGACCCACCTGCCTCTGCCTCTCAGAGTGCTGGATTACAGGCATGAGCCACGGTGCCTGGCCTTTTATTTGTTTCTTAAGAGATGTTTTATACAGACCCAAGCACAAAGGGCAGAAAAAGACAAGCACATGTTAACCACAGGCGCAGGCTTTGGGAAGAGCCTGCAGGGTTTTTTGATCCTGACTGTTTTTGAGAGGTTGAAGAGCGTCACCACTAAACTTGAGCAAAGGGCTTGAGCAAAGGGAGGGAGAGGTGGGAGTGAGTGGGTGTGTGATGGTGGTAGGCCTGGATTGTGGGCAGCTGATCTGATCAAGGCAGGGAGTGGGGTCCCCAGTGGCCTGGCTGGAGACTGTGTGGGGACACGGCAGAGGAGAGAGGCTGTGGAGGGGCTGTGTGACAGGTGGGCGTTTGGAAGGGCTGGAGGCACCCTGAGAGGGGGAGAGCGGCCTCTGGGCTTGGGATCAACCTGCCTGAGGCCTCTTGCTGACTCGAGCAGTTGTAGCCCACCAGGCCACATGTGGGAACTGAGCCACTGGGACCAGGCCAGGGGGCTCAGGAGCCTGGGAGCTCTGACCCCAGTGCCTGGTGGGGGGTTCTGGGTGAGTCATTTTTCTTCTTTAGGTGTCAGGAGGTCAAGGCCAGATGGCGGTCCATGGCCCCAGTTGGTCTCCTCTGTGGAGGGAAGGGCAGGGGGTGGGTGGGTTGAAGGGCTTGGGAGACTTCAGGCTGGAATCAGTTGTTTCTCCAAGGAGCACTGGTTTTCTTCCCTGAGAAATGGCTGGGGGAAGGGGAAGCTGCAGGCTGTCGGGAAGAGCCCTGATCTGGCAGCCCATCAGTGCTGGTGACCTTGGGCAGATCTCTTTGCCTTCCCTGGGGGTGGGGAATTAGGGAACCAGTTAATTCCTTTCCAGACTCACGTGAGGCCAAGAAGATGAGGGAAACATTTAGGCCAAGTGCTTGGGGGCTGGAATGGCACAGCGGGAGCCTGGACTCAAGCACCAGCTCTGCCACCGTATGGCCGTGAGACTCTGGGTGTGCTGCTTAACCTGACTGAGCCTCAGGGTCCTCATCAGCACCTCCTTCACAGGGTGTCGGGGGAAAGATCTCACCTGGAGCAGGTGCTCAATGGATGCTGATTCCCTTCTTCCTGCTCCTCAATCGTCGGCCTTCAGGATCCTGGAGGTGTTCCTGGGTTGTTTGGGAGAAGGGAAGAGAGTTGGCCAGTGAAGAGGGAGGCATTGGGGAATAGAAGGCCATGGACAATTAAAAGATGAGGGGTGAAGGGAAGGTGACTCTAATCACCAGAGCTGGTTAATAAGAACAGACTCTGGCTGCTTGGGGGAGGTGGAGAGTCTCCCATCACCAGAGGTAAGTAAGTAGAGAGTAAGGGATTGTGTGCCCTATAACCTTTTTTGTAAGGACTTCTGCACTGAACAGGTTGATTTCTTCACTCAGCAAACTTGGAAAGGGTTGTCCTTGCTTGACCCTATGATGGGACAGGATACAACAAGGTGAATGGGACACCATCCCTGGCCCCATGGAGTGCCCAGTCCAGGGAGTATGCCGGCCACCGAGGCCCCTTCCACGCTGCAGTTCTGTGCGTTGAAGCATCCACCCTTGGAGGAAGCTGGCCGAGCATTTTCGGTGTGTGCCTTTGGTATTGATCCATTGGAGTTGGAGTTGGCTGGGGAGCGGCAGGAAGAGGACGCCGCAGTGTTATTAGTGTGGAGGACGTGCTGTAATCTGTCAGTGTCACCCTGGTCCCAGCTGGCCGGTGACCATCCTGCTGTTAACGCCTCCCTTTCCAGCAGCTTCTGAGCACACGGCTTGCCCAGCCCTCCACATGCCTCCACCTCTCCCCCGGGAGGGAGAATGTGGGTGCTTACTCTTTTCCTGCTTCTCCCTGACATGAGCCCTCTACTCCAATCAAACCAACGTATTCAGTGTTTCCCAAACACAGCTTGGGCACTTCTACAGCTGTGTCTCCAGTTACCAGAATTCCCTAGCAGCTATGGAATCCATCTATCCATCCATCCACTTCTTTTTCCATACATCTATCCATCTAATCATCCATTCATCTATCTACCCTCTGTCCACTCAATCTTGCAATTCAGTTCAGTCCAATTTGATTCCTCTCAATTCAATTCTGTTCATAAGATTACGAGGCTTTGCCATGTGCCAAGCACACGTGGCAGGTGAGGCATGTCTCCACGCTCACGGAGCCCAGGGGGAATCCTCCCCATTCTTCGTGGCCTGCTTTGAGTCTTCCCTGTTAATCCATTGCCAGTCTCTCCAGCAGGAGCAATTGACTAAAGGGGGCTGCCTGGTGCCCCCCGTGAATGGGGAGCACCCAGTCCAGGGAATAAGCTGACCGTGGAGGTCCCTTCTAATCTGTAGTCCTGTGTTCTGAAGCATCCAGCTGCTTGGGCTAAGACAAGGGCAGAGTGAACACAGAGATACAGCAAGGACAGAGCTAGGGCGAGGAGGGGGGCAAAGCGGGGCAGCAGGTGAGAGCAAGATGGTTCAGGGGACAGGGACTGGGGCGCATGGAGGGAGATACTCCCATGCAGCAGAGAGTCCTCTGGCAGAGGGTGGATGCCTGGGAGGCAGGTGATGAGAAGGGGGACAAGGAGACCACTCCTGGGGAAGTGGGTCAGTGTGGCAGTGAAGGCGTGAGCTCTAGAGCCAATGGCCTGCCTGGATTGTTGTCCTCACTCAACCGTATCCCTACTGTGAGACCTTGGGGGGCACATCTTAATCTCTCTGAGCCTTGACTTTCTCATTTATAAAAACAGGGAGAATGAGATCCATCTCATGATGTCGCATTAGCACATCAAGCGCTTCGCTTAGTGAATGACTGGTGCAGAGAGAGCGCCCAGCAGGTTCTTGTTCTGGTCCTTATTAGTCTTTGTGGTGCGTCTGTGCTGTTCCCAGCCCTGTGCCAGGAGCTCTTTCCCTTTCAGTGCGTGCTCTGAGCATCCCACCTGCTAACCCTTGTAGAGATTGTTGAACCCATTTTACAGGTGAGGAAACGAAGGCTGTCTCTGGCTCACTTCACATGGCTGGTGAAGGGTGGAGCTGGGCTCTGGATCCAGACCTGTTCACCCGCCCCACTGCCCCTACCTTCCACCTGCCCCTCCCTGCTGCTTCTCAGGGCACGAGTGCTCTGAGATGCAATGATTCGAAGACTTTCATCCCAGTCTCTGTCTGGGGCGCCCTTTTCGCCTTTCCAAAGTTTAAACTCTTGAGTTGTTAATTATCGTTTCATGTGGGTTTTCTCTCTTCCCCACAGCACCTGAAGTGTTAACTTGACAACATAAGTTATAGAATTTACGTGTTTCCCTTTTCTTCTTGCTCGCCAGGAAGCTTCTACTTTTATCATACTTCTTCCTTCCCCTGTCCATGGTCTTGGTTTTTCCCTTTAAGAGCCTTTTTATTGTATCTTTTACTTTTAGTCTTTCTACTCACAGAAGCTGAAGAAATAGAAGGTGAACTGAATGGAAAAGGACATATTGTAAATTACAAATAAGTAATTAAAATAAAGCTACCAACTTCAAGGAAGGCAACACACCTTTCTCACCTCTGTCCTTTGCAAAAATGTCTAGCTTTGGCTCTGGCTCTGTGAATTTTGCATGGGAAGCTCAGTGGCAATTTCCTCTGTCACGTCTCCCGTCTGTGTCAGTGGCTCTTTTTGCACTTTAGATTGACCCCTGCCTTCCTCTTCCACCTCATCCTGTGTCACTTGTCCTCTTACGCAGGATAACCACTTGAATCATCTTTTAGATCTTCTCACAAGACAAGTTCTTTCCTTCCTTAGGAAAAGAGGCTTGGCCCAGGCTGTTCCCTCTTCCTGGAACCTTCTGCCCTCTCCCATACCCTGCTTTGGCCTGGCTCATCCTCTATACTCTTCAAATCCCAGCTGAAGGTCAGCATCTCAGGTAGGCCTCTACTAACTTCTGTATTTAAAGTGGTTGCACCAGTCTGCAAAGATGGCTCCCAATGTGTCTCAGCTTCTCACGTGCATGCTGCTACTCCCATCAAGAGCCAGGCTCTATTTCTTCTCCCTTGGAACCAGGCTGGGCCTTGGGACTTGCCTGTGGAATGTGGGAGGGTGACTTGCTCAGCCTTCTGAGGCTAAGCCTTCAGATGACTGGGAGCTTCTATTTTCTGCCACGTGGAGACCTGTGGGCTACATGGAGACCTGTGGGCTTGCTGGGAGAGGCTACGTCACGTACAGAGACCACAGGGCATAGAAATAGGGTGTTCATGTCAACAGGCTGAGCTGCACTCCCAGCCAGCATCAATCTCAGCCAGGTGCATGAGCCAGCTTTGCTGTTCCTGCGTAAATGAGCCCCTAAATGACTGAAGGCCCCGCCTACATCATGGGCAACAGAAGAACTGCCCAACTCAGTCCACAGAATTAGGAGAGCTAATAAAATGGTTATCATTGTTTCAAGCCACTAAGGTTCTGATAATTAAAAGAGAGGTTAATGCTTGATATTTCTCTCTATTTTTGAGACAGGGTTTGTAAGTTGCCTAGGCTGGAGTGTAGGGGCTATTCACAGGCATGATCATAGCGCACTACCACCTCACATTCCTGGCCTCAAGTGATCCTCTTGCCTTAGCCTCCAAAGTAGCTGGGATTATAGGTGTGTGCCACTATGCCCAGCTAATTCCTGATATTTTAATTATCAGGAATGCAGTGGATGCAGTGGCTTATGCCTCTAATCCTAGCACTCTGGGAGGCTGAGGCAGGTGGATTGCTTGAGCTCAGGAGTTCAAGACCAGCCTCAGCAAGAGTGAGACTCCATCTCTAACAAAAACTAGCTGGGTGTTGTGTCAGGCACTTGTAGTTCCAGCTACTCAGGAGGCTGAGGCAAGAGGATCATTTGAGCCCAAGAGTTTGAAGTTGCTGTGAGTTACGACGCCATGACACTCTGCTGAGGGTGACAAAGTAAGACTGTGTCTCAAAACAAAAAAAAAAAAAAGAAAAGAAAAAACTAGCTGGGCGTTGTGGTGGGTGCCTGTAGTCCCAGCAACTCAGGAGGCTGAGACAAGGGGATTTATCAAGCCCAAGAGTTTGAGGTGGCTGTGAGCTATGACACCACAGCACTCTACCCAGGGTGACAGAGTGAAGCTCTGTCTCAAAAAAAAAAAAATTCATTGTCTCAATGGATTTACTTCATAGCATTCAAAATAATCTGCAATTATATAATTATTTGATTCTTTGTACTAGTAGCACATGAGTTGTGGGAGGCAGGGACCACGACTGTCTTGGTTGTTGTTAACCCCAGCATTGAACACAGTGACATGTCATGGGAGCTGAATGAATGAATCAATGAATGAAAGGCATCAGAGTGGTCTTGAAGTGTGCCCAGGAGGAGTGCAAGTCTTTGTGGCTGGAGCCAGGCTGGGATGGCACCAGGAAGGAGAGAGATGGGTACGGCCCCAACCTCAGCTCTCAGGGGCTTCCGAGATTCGGAACCGGGCAGCATTTCCTGATGATGTCCCTGTACCCCAGACCTCCATGGCCCTGCCGGGAGAGTTGCCCCTTTCCTTCTTGTTGCCCTGTGCATCCCTCCTTTAGGGGACCTGGAAGGTCTCTGTGTACATCAGTGTGTAGCGATGAAGAAGGCAGGATGGCGTGGGGGGCATGCATGAAAGTTCTGGAGAGCTCTGTACTCAGGGACCCCCCCATTGAGCTCCTGTCTGCCACATTCTGAGGATGCCCTGGCGGCATGGCTGCAGAAAGCGTGAGCTTCTGTATCCAGTGCCATGTGCCAGCCACCACTCTAACTTATTTTTTTATTTTTTTTTTTGCAGTTTTTGGCTGGGGCTGGGTTTGAACCTGCCACCTCCGGCACATGGGGCTGGCGCCCTACTCCTTTGAGCCACAGGCACCGCCGGTAGTCTAACATTTTTGATTCGTTTGCTCCACACACCCTGTGTGATAACTGCTGTTATTATCATCGTTTCCCTTTTATGAG